>BSBK01000707.1:0-17500 GCA_027943335.1 Chamaecyparis obtusa
ATATTATATATATACATATATATATACTTTGAACCTTTGTAGTCTAAATTGGATGAACATATGTCCTATGTTTGATTGATGTGTTCATTTCTGGTATATAAAAATCTTAGCCAGCATCTTGGGATTTTTTTTTTATAATCTATCTTTTAATCATTACAATTTAGTTCCAGAGAATTATATGTTTTGGAGACATGAAACTGTGATATTCTGTGTGATTAAGTCTTTCTCATAAAGTAGTCATTTAGATTCTAAACATCTAAAGAATGTTATAATAGCCTTGTAGGCTTTCAAGTCAAAAGCTAAAACCAAGATAATTATTCGAGAAAAATTTGAATTGCAAATTAGATTAGGGAGCTATACCTAGGAAAGAATTCAGAGGGAAGTGAAGAACATTCAACACTTACCCAACTGTTAGTAAAGATTGGTCATAAAAAAGGGTGATAGGGAAGATTTATTAAGAGATAAAATTAAGACTAAATCTATTTACTAACAGATTTTTGGTTACTCTACTGGGGAATAAAAAGGGTGATAGGGAAGATTTATTAAGAGATAAAATTAAGACTAAATCTATTTACTAACAGATTTTTGGTTACTCTACTGGGGAAGTGAATTAGTAAGCCAGTGTCTGTGCTTGGCTTAAATGTGTAACTATGGTATTACCTGCTAATAGAATACCTGGGCGAGTTGAACTTCCCCTAGTCTTGCAACCCGTTCTAGATTTTCATGACATGTAGGAGGATATTATTGTAGACTTGAACAACTTGGCTTGGAAAGTGAAAACAAGTAATGAACAATATCAATAGGTTTAGTTAGTTTTAGAAGAGGAAGAAGAAATTGGTGAATGGTTGAGAGGTATTCCAGTTGCCCGAGAAGCTGCAGTAGTTGAAAGAACCATACCAAGGCCATAAAATTTGTCAAGCTAGGTTCAAGACCATTTACTAGATCTCAGAGAGAGGGGGGAATCTTTGATAGTGTCTTTGAAGAATTGAGAAATCTTGAAACCACAAAGGTTCATCCTCCCAAGAAAAAGGCCCAGAGTAGACCCTCTTCTCCTCCAAGAGAAACTTTTAGGTCCTCTACTAAGACCTATATTTTGCAAGCTTTAACCTTGTTCGGAACTCAAGCCCAACCCCTCCAAACTATTTTTCCAATAGTTATCATGGCTCAACCATGGGGTGCTGCAGTTGGACCTTTAGCTTTAACTCAACATAATGCTCTTCCTAAGGGTGCCAAAGATGTTCTTCCAAAGTTCACTGGAGATGGTACAGTGTCTGTTGATGAACATTTAAATGCCTTCAATGTAGCTACTGGTATTCTAGCTATCCAGACTGAAGATGTAGTTGTTAGGCTCTTTGTTCAAACCCTAACAGAAAGAGCAGTAGAATGGTTTGGTCACCTTCCTGCCGAGTCAATAAAAAATTGGGACATGATTAAGTGAGCCTTTGAAGGATGCTTTAAAAGTGTGGATGATGAGCATTCCCTATTGGCTCAACTGACACAATTGAAAAAGGAAATCCATGATCCAATGAGGGACTATGTGGCAAGGTATAATAAGGTTGTACATAAAATCCCTGCAAATAAAAGACCTACTCCCGAAAATCAACAATGTTTTTTTGTGAACTCTATGCCGCCAGATATTGGCTTTCATTTGAGAAGGAATAGGCCTGCAGATTTAGAAGCAGCCCAAGCTCAAGCAACTAAATTGGAGGATGATCTTATTACGACTGGAAAGTTAAAGAAAGATCTCCAAGTTCAATCTTCTCAGGCCTTAACTTCTTCATCAGACCCAATGGTTCAAAGGCTGATGAATGATGTTATAGCCTTAAAGAGACAATTACCCAAACAAGGGGCAACTTACTCACCTGTGTCACAGGACTCTAACAGAAGACCATCGGGATAGTACCATAATAAAACTCCTCATTTATCTTTAGCTCAACCCAAACTAGCTATTGAGGGATATTCCAGAGATGGAGTTATGTGTTCCTTGCACTTAACAATGGATCATGATGGTGATACCTGTCTTGATATGATGAGACATATGGAAATGAAGGTAACCCTAGATGTATTGGGAGAAATGAAGGTTGAAGAAGTATTTCAAGAGTGACCTGGCGACTCTGGCTAATTTTACCTAGAATACAAATCAGACTCAGAAAGAGAAGATATTTTGGCCACTCTTGAAGATTCAACCTGTGCTATGCTTACACATAATTAGAGGTCTTCTATCTCCAACCCTTCGTCATCAGCTACCACCAGCAAAAGTAAAGAACCTATTGTTGGTTCCTGAAATCACTGGATTTCTTCTTAGTAATTTTGAGAAACCAATTGACGAATTCAACCTTTGTTTAGGTCAAATTCTTGCACTTTAGGTTAGTAACTAGGGCGGGTGTATGCAAAAATGATAAATGATAAACTGCTAATCTAAGAACTTGGATCTAATATGTCTAATCTAGGATCAAAACTGAAAACCTAATCAATCGAACTGCAAATATACTAAAGAATAAAAAATGCAACACTACAATAAAATTTCAAAAATAGAAAGAAATGTTAGAAATTGATTAGTAAACTAATTGAAAACTTTTAAATCTAAGTCCTAAATATAGATAACTGCTTCAAAATTCAAATGGGCGGAACCTAGAAATAAATAAATGAAAATGACATAAATATCAACATGAACTGAAGTAAAGATCAGTGCCTATAACATTGGGCAATAGAGTCTTAATAATCAAGGTATACCTGGAGACAGTAAAATCCCTAGTAATCATTATAGACAACTTTGCTGAGTTTAACTCTGATGCTTATAGACCAAACAACTGCAGTTTGGAAGAGTTTAACTAAAAACATATCCTGGGAGACTAGTAATTTCATCACATATAATAATTACTAAAATTTAAATGATCAAATTAAAGGAACTTAATAAGAAATTCATCCAATACAACATAATTCATCAAAAAACTACTTTTCAATATTAAAGATTTTAAACTTATCTTCAAAATTCATCATCAGTTGGCTAGATTCGCCCATAAAAAATAAAATTACTCCATCATGTATCCTTTATAAAAAATTGTTCTCCAAATTGTCTTCTAAAATTATCTTCTAGCATGGTCCTGGTATCCACCATTTATAAAAATGAATGGATGCACACATGCTTCAGACCAATGCAGCTATTCAAAACTAATACCTAATCACAACCGCAACATTTAAAATACATATTTACAAATAAAATATCAACCTTCCAGAGGTTAATCAAATAATTAACGAGTCTCCTTTTGAAATACTCCATTCTATTTCAACTAGTATAATATTTTGCCGTTGACCTCTTCACAAATAATCCTTTTATAATTTCCTCCTTCATGTTTATTTTACCACCTGAAAGCTCCTGCACAATAAAGTAATTTAATATAAACTTTAATCTTTATTAATATTTTCAAGAAGGTAAAACATGATAAATGTCCTTTGTATACTTTACCCTAATAATAATGTCAAGTATTAAAGTAGGGCAAAGTAATTGCATAGAAAATGAAATATAAAGAAAATATCTCCTTATGAAAATAATACCCTAAGCATATTTTAATAATATAATGTATTTTAGTTTTTTAGGGTAACCTTTCTTTTATCATTGGAACACATATCCAAAAATCATACAATATAAATGCACGTATCTTTGAAGAATTATTTATATATAAATATTCAAATGGTCACAGTTATATGCAAAATATAATTATCCAAATATCACATTTTAACCAAAGAATAAGAAGTATTTTCTCAATGCAATTTTTATGCATGTAAACTAAAACCTTCTCTTTAGAACTTACTCACCAATATAATATCTATGAGAAGGGTAATAATCGATTTATAGTGTTTCAATGACAATTTTCCTTAAAATCATAAATAATCCTTAAAGTATAGACGTGAGAAATAGTCCCTATGATAAATATTCCGATTTCCTTTCCTGCACATGTGAAGGAAATAAATTAAACTCTTATCTCTATATATCTAAATAAATTTTTCAATATAAAAGTTTAATTAGAATTTTCCCAAATGATATGTTTCAAGAAGTAACATAAAACATATTATACAAAGTGCATAACAGGTGCTCTCATGAGAATAATATCCATATTTAGTCCTCTTAAAAATCCAATCATCTGGATATATATATTTCATAATAAATCAACCATTAGTCATTTTATATTTTAAAAATATTCCTTTAAAAATTAATTAGCATATACCCAAGAATAATATATCAAAATGTGTAAAGGATGTGACCCTAAAGTTATTAAGAGTCAAACTTGATTTTCAAAATATTAACTATAAATAAAAACAATATGATTATGTCTTTTCATTCAAATAAATATCTCAAGGAACAAACATAGAATAATTGGTGAGAGGAGGATGGGTAGTTAGGATAGGAAAAGGGATCGGGTCGAGAGGTTGAGTGTTCAACTCTCTCTCCTTGTCCTTTTATTAAAAATATAATATTTTTTACATTTATATTTATATTTTCATTTAAACAAACATATTTATCCTTTTCACATCTTTAACTTAAAATAATAGAGTGAAATTTAAATGAATCATATTGTAACAATTTAAACATTAGCAAAAAGGGAATAATTAGAAATTAAAATCAATTAAACATAATTACATCCCTTTATAAAAATTTGTGACCAAATTTTTGGGGCACCATCAGTGGCTCCAGTTGGGGACGTGCGTTCGTATCTGGATGCAGTGAGAATCCAGCAGTCTCTGGAACAAGTAGACCATAATGGGTAACATTTTGATAAATGCAGAAATGAAAATAATAAAATGCATAA
The DNA here is from genome assembly GCA_027943335.1 of Chamaecyparis obtusa. Classification (NCBI taxonomy): domain Eukaryota; kingdom Viridiplantae; phylum Streptophyta; class Pinopsida; order Cupressales; family Cupressaceae; genus Chamaecyparis; species Chamaecyparis obtusa. The sequence continues at coordinate 4,809 of BSBK01000707.1, forward strand.
GTTTAAGGAATACTCCCCTGAATGCATATCATCATATCATTCTTTTCTCAATATTTGATACTCATCAGATTATTTATCTCCAACAACCCTTCTAACACTTTATCTCTCAAATAAACATTATCTATATTGCACTTCTTATTTCACCATTTCTGCAGATACTTTCAATGTGCAATCTGTCATTGTAGAAATATTCTTCTTCAAAGTTGACTGACCTAAAAAAATTGATTTTCAAGTACATATTCTAAGGCAACCCCGTTAGTAGCAATATCTCAATAAAATAGTTCAATCATGATATAAATCGAAAAACAAAGCTTCTTTCCATAAAAAACATTTAATAATATATTTGCTGAAGAATAAAAAATAAAAGTATGAGAAAGTGAAACATGAAAAGAATACTTACCTCGAAAAGAAATACTTACCTTGGATAAGACATTATCAATCTTGATCATATCTCAGTGCTCACTAGGGTTAGGGTAAGCCAAATATTTCTTCATATTTAAAAGTTGCACTCTCTCTCCACATCTATGTTTGCTAGTCCATTGCTAATCTTGTAAATGATACCTGAGGCAGGAGTGGATATCGCGGCTTTCTGTTGTGTGCTTCCTCTACTATGCTTTTTATTTGCCATCTGTTGCATATCACTGCCTCGAGGCACTTTGCGCTGTAACTTCATCACATTAGATAATCATAATTTAATCCATGCATGAATAGTTTGGATTCCCCTACAATCTCCTTCTAATATTTTCTACTAGTTCCTCAATCTTTTCATTGCATTCTTACACCTTATTTGATTTTCAAGATTTCATTTACCATCCTTTCAAAAATATTTGGAGAATCGACATCACAGTTAACAAAAATATCAACCAGAATTTGTGAATCTATGCAAAGTTTATCCAAGAAATGAAGAGCTATCATCTTATGTTGAAAATTTGGCTGAGCAACATTTTCTAAGACATGGAGAATTAGCATTGGAAAACTCCAATCTCAGCTTTCAATCCAACCTTAAATCTTGATACCAAACTCATAAAGATAGAACAGTTAAGCTAAAAATGTTTGTCAGTGTCAATGTACTGTTCTTCAGAAGTGACAGGCAGAGATACTGTTTGATTGCACCAAGAAACCTTTTGCTTGTTTGGAAAACTGATCTAGCATTCTCAAGCAATATCTTCAGCAACTCCAGTGAAAGAACCTCCCCTCATCAACACCTGCAGACTTAACGTGGTGCATTAGATCTGATAATAGAATCCGCTATAGTTGTAGCTACTGCTGATGTAAAATTGAGATCTGTCTTAAGGAAGGTCACTAAATCTGATCCTGACTGTCACACGTGTTGCTGCCATATGAAGGATTTTTGGATTGAACCATCCTTCCTGTTATCAATAAATCTGAGTCGTTTTTGCAAATTTCTGGGCGTTTTTGAAGCTGCCCGCAATTCAAACTCATGAAAACATGTAAAAATATCCTTCATCATTCATAGAGAAAGGTCTCGGAACTTTTTTAGATGTTTAATAACTCATTTTGAGCTTAAAAACAACCTTAAAACAGCACCTAAACAGAAAAACGTGATTCATCTTTTCACCAGACAAACATGTCAACATAATACTTTGATATATATACTCTTCCTGTATACACAAATCTGTCATACTTCCTATCACAATCTACATTGTCCTAAAATAAATAAACAAATAAAAATAAGACAAAATACTTATCATTTTACCTCTGTCAAAAATTCTATTTTGGTTAATTGATAAAGCGAGATTGATGAGGCAGGATTTATGTAACAATTTGAAAACCCCCCACTCAATTTTTAAATAAGCCTTATTAAGAAGATTTTTCACTTCAAACATTCTAAAAATATATCAAACCATAGGGGATTTTTGGGAATACTTTGTTGAAATGATTTTTTTGTCTCCATTATAAAACTTATTCAAAGAATGTAAACCATTAATAGATGCATTTTCTTCAAATAAATTCAAAAATATAAGAAAATTGTGCATACCTTCTTGAGCACTTACCTATAGGCCCTCAGGCGCTAGGTTTCCACCCTGTGAGTCATCAGGTGTTCTACTGCTTTTGATCTCCGAATGTAGAATCTCCTGCTCCTCTAACACTTCGTCATATAAAGAGTTTGAGTACAAACTGAACTCTTTCCCTATCGTGCCAACACAATAGTGCAAGTAATCGTACTCACAAACATTTTCTTCTCCTTCATTTGTCTGCAAAGTAATCTCTTCTTCAGATGTGTCATCGGAAGGTATGCATTGTCCCCCTTCCATGCTGTAATCAAAGGATTCTTTATACAACAAATCATTTTCACTCTCATGATACCCATATAAGAACCAACGTTCAAGTTCATTCCATGAAGAGATGCACCGATTAGGCAGTAAATCAAATCCCTTTCTTGCATAGCCATATAATGTCATGACAAAGAGCATCATCACAATATCTTCTGCATTTATCTGATATTCATTAGGAATGAATAAAATATATTGAAATGACCAAGTTGTGATTCACTACATATTCCATGATATTGGGGCAAAAGTTGTGTGAGTTTAGTAAGGGCACCCTTAGTGGGAACACATTGAAATCTTCTTAAATCTAGTGCCCCCATGGAACAAATGGTTTTCTGTGATACATGTTACTTGAAAATTTGTACTATACTGAGTCACCACCCTTTATCAAAAGGAGATGAAATAAAACAAACTAAATTCTTACCTCCTAGTGGAGTCGCTTCTTGAAACTTACATAGAGTCGCCACCTCAACTGTTTTGAGGAAATTGTACACACTACGATCGCTTTTTCTAGTGGAGTCTTTCTGACTTCAAACACGACCAGAGCCTCTGAAACTGTCAGGTACTAACAATCATTCCCCAACAAAGTCGACAATTTGTTGGTTCCTGAAATCATTGGATTTCTTCTTATTAATTTTGACAAACCAATTGATGAATTCAACCTTTGTTTAGGTCAAATTCCTGCACTTTCGGTTAGTAACTAGGGCAGGTGTACCCAAAAATGATAAATGATAAACTGCTAATCTAAGAACTCGGATCTAATATGTCTAATCTAGGATCAAAACTAAAAACCTAATCAATCGAACTACAAATATACTAAAGAATAAAAAATGCTAACACCACAATAAAATTTGGAAAATAGAAAGAAATGTTAGAAATTGATTAGTAAACTAATTGAAAAATTTTAAATCTAAGTCCTAAATATAGATAACTGCTTCAAAATTGGAATGGGCGGAACCTGGAAACAAATAAATGAAAATGACAGAAATATCAACATGAACTAAAGTAAAGATCAGTGCCTATAACATTTGGCAATAGAGTCTTAATAATCAAGTTATACCCAAAGATAGTAAAAACCCTAGTAATCATTATAGACAACTTTGCTGAGTTTAACTCCGATGCTTATAGACCAACCAACTGTAGTTTGGAAGAGTTTAACTAAAAACATATCCTGGGAGACCAGCAGTTTCATCACATATAATAATTACTAAAATTTAAATGATCACATTAAAGGAACTTAATAAGAAATTCATCCAATACAACATAATTCATCAAAAAACTACTTTTCAATATTAAAGATTTTAAACTTATCTCTCTTCCAGTAATGTGATAATAATGTTCAAAATTCGTCATCAGTTGGCCAGATTCACCCATAAAAAATAAAATTACTCCATCATGTATCCTTTATAAAAAATTTGTTCTCCAAATTGTCTTCTAAAATTATCTTCTAGCATGGTCCTAGTATCCACCATTTATAAAAATGAATGGATGAATACATGCTTCAGGCCAATGCGGCTGTTCAAAACTAATACCTAATCACAACCACAACATTTAAAATACATATTTACAAATAAAATATCAACCTTCCAGAGGTTAATCAAATAATTAATGAGTCTCCTTTTGAAATACTCCATTCTATTTCAACTCGTATAATATTTTGCCATTGACCTCTTCACAAATAATCCTTTTATAATTTCCTCCTTCATGTTTATTTTACCACCTGAAAGCTCCTGCACAATAAAGTAATTTAATATAAACTTTAATCTTTATTAAGATTTTCAAGAAGGGTAAAACATGATAAATGTCCTTTGTATACTTTACCCTAATAATAATGTCAAGTATTAAAGTAGGGCAAAGTAATTGCATAGAAAATGAAATATAAAGAAAATATCTCCTTATGAAAATAATACCCTAAGCATATTTTAATAATATAATGTATTTTAGTTTTTTAGGGTAACCTTTCTTTTATCATTGGAACACATATCCAAAAATCATACAATATAAATGCACGTATCTTTGAAGAATTATTTATATATAAATATTCAAATGGTCACAGTTATATGCAAAATATAATTATCCAAATATCACATTTTAACCAAAGAATAAGAAGTATTTTCTCAATGCAATTTTTATGCATGTAAACTAAAACCTTCTCTTTAGAACTTACTCACCAATATAATATCTATGAGAAGGGTAATAATCGATTTATAGTGTTTCAATGACAATTTTCCTTAAAATCATAAATAATCCTTAAGTATAGATGTGAGAAATAGTCCCTATGATAAATATTCCGATTTCCTTTCCTGCACATGTGAAGGAAATAAATTAAACTCTTATCTCTATATATCTAAATAAATTTTTCAATATAAAAGTTTAATTAGAATTTTCCAAATGATATGTTTCAAGAGAGTAACATAAAAACATATTATACAAAGTGCATAACAGGTGCTCTCATGAGAATAATATCCATATTTAGTCCTCTTAAAAATCCAATCATCTGGATATATATATTTCATAATAAATCAACCATTAGTCATTTTATATTTTAAAAATATTCCTTTAAAAATTAATTAGCATATACCCAAGAATAATATATCAAAATGTGTAAAGGATGTGACCCTAAAGTTATTAAGAGTCAAACTTGATTTTCAAAATATTAACTATAAATAAAAACAATATGATTATGTCTTTTCATTCAAATAAATATCTCAAGGAACAAACATAGAATAATTGGTGAGGGTGAGGATGGGTAGTTAGGATAGGAAAAGGGATTGGGTCGAGAGGTTGAGTGTTCAACTCTCTCTCCTTGTCCTTTTATTAAAAATATAATATTTTTTACATTTATATTTATATTTTCATTTAAACAAACATATTTATCCTTTTAACATCTTTAACTTAAAATAATAGAGTGAAATTTAAATGAATCATATTGTAACAATTTAAACATTAGCAAAAAGGGAATAATTAGAAATTAAAATCAATTAAACATAATTACATCCCTTTAGGAAAATTTGTGACCAAATTTTTGGGGCACCATCACCTATAAGTAATCCTCCCTTCTCCAATGTAAAACCTTCGGAATTCAAGATATTGCAAAGGGGGTGCTAAGGTTCCTTCTTTTGATATAGTAGAATTTTGTCAATCTTCTGCTATTGAAATTTCACCTGCTGGATATCTAAAGTTAAATCCTAAGGAACTTGACAAGCTTGTTAAATATGTTAAAGGTGATACCCCTAATACTTCGCATGCTAATCAATGCACAAAAAATCAAGCTGATGATTTGGTTCAACCTCCATTAGTAGTTCCCCCTATAGGCAATAACCAAAATAATTCCTCCAATACCTCCACTCGAGAAGCCAAGTGTGATATATTTGAACCTAGGAAACCTGAACCTTTCTATATCTCACTGTTCCTCAATGGTCTTAAATTGAGCAATTGTATCATTGACTCGGGAGCATCTGATAATATCATGCCATCCTCTGTTGCTAAAGCCCTTAGCCTGACTTTGACAAAAAGTTTCAGGAGATGCTATTCAATGGATGGCAACCAAGTGCCCCTAGTAGGTCAAGTAAAAGATGCTCAAGCTGTCCTAGCCGCCCATCCAAATAAAAGACTAAAACTAACGATCTTAGTGGCTGACATTCCAGCAAGTTACGGGATGTTATTGAGTAGGACCTTTTGCTGAGATATGGGTGGTGAAATCAAGATGGACTGGTCAGAAGCAGTTATCCCTGTAGGAAAGAAGAAGTTGAAGTTGGTGCCAGAAGCAAAGAATAAATATACTATTTTTACTTCAGATAATCCAAAGGCTCAGATCTTATATCAGGAGTGTGAGTTTGGCAATTATGTGATCATGTCAGAAAATGTTTCCCCAGTTCAAAGAGACCTAAGTGAGGCAACACAGTTACGGTTGATGGAGTTTGATGGAAGTTGTGCTAACACAAGGTCAGGAGCTGGGGGTTGTTCTGAAAAGTCCTAGCGGGGAGTGTTTGCCTTTTTCTTTTAAGTTGGATTTCAAGAACACCAACAATGTAGCTAAATATGAAGCTTTGCTTCTAGGCCTTCAAGAAGCAAAAGCCCATGGAATCACAACTCTCATTGCTAGAGGGGATGCGGAATTGATTGTTAAGCAAGTTAGAGGGCAGTTCACGGTGAAAAATGAAAGGTTAAAACATTATAGAGATTTGGTTTGGAAAGAAATTGAAGCTTTTGATGCCTTTTGTATAGAAGCTATTCCAAGGAGTTTGAATTCGAAAGCAGATTCTTTAGCTATTTCAGCATCTTTATTGCTTCCTCACCCTGATTTCAAAACTAGCACTTATAAGATAGAAATGATTTACAGACTAGCAGTTCCTGATAATGTAGAACATTTGTAGGTTTTTGAAAGTGATGCTAGTATTAATGATTTCATGACTTGTGTAGAGGTCTTCGCATCCACCTATTTTGAAGGGTCAAGTGAAATACATGGAGAATCGGTCTCTAAAGATCAAATGTCAGATGGAATTGTACAGTTAAAAGGTAATAAAATTCCTAAAAGGCTGGTAACACTTGAAAACTTATTTTCTATAAAAGATGACAGTTTTATTCCTAGGAAAGAAAACCCTCGCTCTGAGACACTTAGAGAGTATGATAAAATTGATATTGGGGATGAAACACAGCCTAAATGGATAAGCATAGGAAGAACTATTTCCTCACAAGAAAAAGGGAGACTTCAGTCTTGTTGATATCTTTTCTAGATGTATTTGCATGGAATTATAATGACTTAAAGGATTTTAGATGTGGGAATTTTAGCCACAATATTCCTCTTAAACCAGAATGTAAACCTTTCAGACAAAAATTGCGTAGTTATAATCCTAAGGTGTCAGAAGCTATAATGCGTGAAGTAGATAAAATGTTAAAAGCAAGGATTATATACCCAATTCATCACTCAACCTGGATTGCAAACATTGTTCTGGTAAGAAAGAAAAATGGTGAAATGAGAATTTGTGTTGACTTCCGTAACCTAAATTAGGCGAGTCTGAAAGACAACTATGCCCTCCCAAAGATTGAACATGTGTTACAAATAGTGGCTAGGTCCGAGATGATGTCCAAGTTGGATGGATTCTCTGGATATAATTAGGTTAGCATGACGGAGAGTGATAAACATAAAATAGCCTTCACCAAACCCTGGGAGACATTTGCTTACAATAGAATTCCCTTTGGTCTGATTAATGCTAGGGCAACATTCCAAAGGGCAATGGACTCATCCTTTGTTGATATGAAGAATAAGATTATTGTTATATATCTTGATGATTTGACAATCTACTCCCACAGGTGAAAACATCACCTCAGAGATTTGAAATTAGTACTTCAAAGGTGTCGTGACCATGGTATCTCACTCAATCCTAAGAAGTCAATCTTTTGTGTTACTGAAGGCAAACTGTTAGGTCATATCATTTTTAAGGAAGAGATAAGAATAGACCCTGAAAGGATAAAAGCCATTCAATAGTTGAGTCTTCCATCTACAAGAACTGGTGTAAAATCATTTTTTTGGCAGATCAATTTCTTACGGGCTTTTGTGCCAGACTTCTATAATCTTACAAGGCATATTGTAGGGGATGATGAGTGAAAAACAACCTTTTAAATGGACAAAGGTCAAACAAAAGGCTTTTAAAGAAATTAAAGATGCTATAGCTAGTGCTCCCTCTTTGGTACATCCAAATTACAAGAAAGATTTTGTCATTTATTGTTATGCCTCTAATCATTCACTTTTTTCCATGGTCACTCAAAAGAAGGATATTGGAACTGAAGCACCTATTGTGTTCATGAGCACTCCCCTAAAAAAGCATGAACTGAAGTACTTCCTCATTGAAAAGCAAGCTTTTGCGGTTGTTAACGCTGTTAAACAATTTAGGTTTTATATCTTGCATTCACATTCTGAGATTTTTGTTCCTGACACTGCTGTGAAGAGTCTACTCACACAACAAGAGATTGCAATGAACAAGAGAGCAGCATGGGTAACCAAAATTCAAGAGTATGACTTGACAATAAAACCAACCAAATTGGTTAGGGGAAGAGGATTGTGTAAATTTATAGTGGAAAACCCAAAACAAGAGGGAGATTCAGAATGTGAGTTGTCACATGCATTGTTGGTAAGCTTAACAGATCCTTGGTTCAGTAACATAGCCTATTACTTAACCTATGGTGAGTGCCCTACCAACTTGACAACAAAAGAGAGACGTAACCTCAGATTACAAGGAGATAAATATGTGATATGGCAAGGTGCACTATTCAAGAGAGGTGTAGATGGAACCTTCCTTAGGTGTGTAGACGAGGGACAACAAAGACAATTACTTAAAGCTTTTCATGAAGAAGCATGTGGAGGTCATTTTTCTTCCTCAGTTACAGCTTTTAAAATTTTTATGTAATTGTTTTTACTGGCCGGGTATGTTTAAGGATGCCTATGCTTTTGTTAGAAGTTGTGAGAAATGCCAATTATTTACTGGGAAGCCACAATTAGCAGCATTACCTCTAAAACTAGTTGTGATTGAAGAGCCCTTTAAACAATGGGGACTCAATTTTATAGGTCTTGTTAATCCTTCTTCTAGCACTGGTGATATTTATATTTTGACAGCCACCGATTACTTCACTAAGTGGGTGGAGGCTATTCCAACTAAAAAGGCTAATTCCCAAGTGGTATGTGAGTTTTTGAAGAACAATATTTTGGTTCATTTTGGTGTACCACAAAAGATTGTAACAGATAATGCTACTTATTTTTCATCTCTAGAATTAATGTTATTCTATTATGATCATAGTATTTCCTTGGCCCATTCATCTGATTATTTCCCTCAAGGAAATGGGCAGGCTGAGTCCAGTAACAAGAATTTGGTTGCCATCATGAAAAAGCTAGTGGATGGTAATGGAAAAAATTAGCATAAGAAACTATTTGAAGCTCTTTGGGTAGATAGGATCACACCAAAAGGGGCAATCAACATAGTACCATTTGAGCTAGTATATGGTATAGGAGCACAGGTTTCTCTTCCTTTGGAACTATCAGCAATCAAACTCTAGGTTGCTATCAAAGACCAATCTTTTAAAGATTCTCTTGAGAAGAGAATAATGTATTTGCAGAAGCTTGAAGCAGAGAGGGAACCTCTAGTGGATAGAATTACAAAACATCAGCTCAGAATTAAAAATATTTTTGACAGGAAGGCACGGTCTAGAAAGTTTATGAAAGGAGATGAGGTGTTATTGTGGGATAAAAGGAAAGAACCAAAAGGGGCACATGGAAAGTTTGAATCCTTGTGGAAAGGGTCTTTTATAATCAAAGAAGAATTGGGATCTAATGCTTTCAGATTGGCTTATCCAGACGGTTCCGTCCTACCATATTCCTATAATGGGCAGGATATGAAGCTGGTAAAATTGTAAGGTCCTCAAGTTTTTTTTTTTCTGTACATATTAGGTTAACTTCCTTTCCTATATTTTTTGTTGCTTAACCCTTTCATTTTTCTGAAATTAGAGATTCTAAGTTCTCTGCCTTTTGAGTTAAAAAGAAGTCCACAGTCAGAGCCGATGTTAGTCCTAGTTTCTATTTTGGTCCTTGGTCTTTCTTAAGTAGATGTGTGTCTCCAAGATTTGTCTCTTCGTCAAAATATGCCCTTCACAAACTTCCCTATTCTCCTCATAATTGGTTCATATGTTGTTTTTGTCTTCTCAGTCACTTAACTTTGTAGATCTTGAACCGTCTTGAACACCCCTGACCACCAGCGAACAACGTAGAACTATGTTCACATAGGTTCAAAGGTGTTTGCATTTTTCTAACATTTTGATTGAGTTTGCATATTTGCAGGTGATCGGTTGCACTTTTTGAAAATGCCCAAAAAGGGGGTAAAGTAAAGACAATATGAATTGTAAGAAGTTTCAGATTAATGATTTCGGGTATGGAATTTTTTCTGAAGTGTGCCGATAGTAAATGGTATGGAACCGGGAAGAACAGTTGAGAACCCTAGAGAACTTGGTTCTTGTATGTTCAAGGGAGTTCAGTGATGTTAGCAAGAGGATGAGTTTCTAAAGGCAGTGGTGTTTTGGGACCCACAATAAAAGGAATTAAATGCTATTACATAATGTACTCAATAAAGTACCTCCTTAGTTTGCGCAACCATAATTAGAAGTGATGGCCTTAGGACTTGTTGAAATAATGATTATGGCCACTTGATTTAAATGTCAAATCAAATCTACAGCATTAATTGCAAGGATTTTTAATAAATTCAAGTACTATAAAGGTATACTAAACCTTAATTCTACATTCATTTTTATTACAAATGCTGAAGTGTTCTTCAAGAGCTAGTGCATGGAGGTAGTCCTGGCAACGCTTTGTGATCAGTGGTGTCTGCAATTTTGAGGTGAGTTGGCTGTTGTCCTTGTATTTTTAAAAAAAGTTTTATGATTAGCGGGAGAGGGTTGGAGGTTATTTGCATTAAAAATGAAGTCATTTTTTCATTTATTTGGGAATTCTTCCAGTTTGGTGTGTGATGGTCCTATAATTATAGACACTGATTTAGAAGGGTACGACATTGAAAACTTGCCTTCTCAGCTATTCAATTCCCTAGATGACACACTAGCGCTAGAGATTCTGCATAGTGATTTATGTTCTATAGCCACATTTCCTCCCACCATTACCTATCCAGAGCTCATTTTTTAGTGTATTCAATGTTATGACACGAGGATTGAATCTATAAAGAAGAAAGATGGCTTTGTTTTGATACCCATTAAGAGGGAGTTAGTTTCTCAAGCCCTGCGAATACCAGAAAAAGATTTCTTTGCCTTCTCACCAGCCCAATCTATTGTAAAATTTAATGAAAATAGAGATGCAAATCACACCTTTATGGCTAAAAACTAGTTACTGAATGCTCAGAGGGATGGTTCCCACCTCCTGAAGAAATTTAATTGGACCCATGTTCATCCATACATAAGTGACCTCATAGTCATGTTGCATTGGGTCAATGGTTCTCAAGTTGCCTTTTTATTTGCCAAATGGATGTACTTTTATGTCCAGATTATCTTGGAAAGGACCCAAACTCTAGACTATGTTGAGTTGATCATGAGCTCCCTACGGGAATAGCTTAACATATCCAAGTTAATAGGGAGTGGCTTCTTTATGTCCTCATATCTCATTTACTGCCTTGCATGTAGCAGAACCTGGCTTGGTCTCCCTCATGAACCTTTGGTTGCTGATATGTGTGTGTATGAATTCTATCCTCTCTTGCAAAAAAATAAAGCTATTGAAAACTATAGAAAAGTCCATGATACCTTTCTAGGCAAACTATATTATGAACTGGTTAGTACACCTAGTAAAAGAATCAGTCCTGAAGCTCAGCCTTTGATAACCAAGTATGGGAGCTACTATATTCAATTCCCAAAATTTACCTATATTAGGGTTGGGGGATTCGAAGATCAACCGTTAAGGCTTCCTAGGTACACCTTTGAATGCTTTGTATTGGCTGAAATCTACCAGCAGTTGTCAATAGTTTTGAAAAGATTTTTACTAGAGGATGAATGGATTAAAGTTTTCCCTATCACTTGAGGAAGGTTATCATGCAATACCATGGCAGACGCTATTAGCATTGGGTCCAGTATCCATCATTTCAACTTCAAATTTTATGCAGAACGGTTGGGGTTTGACAATAAAAATTATTCTAGTGGAGTCCTGGGCCTTAGGGAACATATGTTTCCATTCCCTCACCTAGAAGATTTTGGGGAGGATTGCAATGATGAGTCACAAGTAGAAGAAAGAGAACATAGTCGATTGTGTGTTTCACAGATTTAGTCCATGAGGCTGCAGATACTCAAAGAAGAAGATTTTAACTAATACTCTCCCAACTACTTTACCACAAAGGGTGACAAGATCTAGAACCAAGTCAAGAACAAAGAAAGATATGGCTCAGGTGGAAACTTGGACAATTAACCTGGATGATGACAAAATGGAAGACATCAGTTTCCATATATCTGAGAATGAACAAATAGGGAATGACCTCTTCAACCTAGATGATCTTACATTGGAAGTGATATCCACACCTATGAAAACACCAGAACAGTCCTTGAGCACTAGAGTTTCACTTCCCTGGCCGTTATTTTCTGTAAGTAAAAAGTGCAATTTACTTCCTGCTTCAATTCTTGTTAAGGATATTGTAAGCAAATATGTTCAAATGACTCCTAAGATGAAAAAAGTAAAGAGCACGGCTCACATGTTTACTGATGTGAAAACTAGAAAATAGATCGCTAAAGTTGCTACCTGGGTGGTCCCACAATAGTGTGTCCCAGTTTTTGGCCAACTTTGACACAAAGATCAACATTCCAAGAAAAAACTTCACTTTTGAACACATGTTGCCATAAAACTATTAGGAATTTGAAGATGATGTAAAC
>BSBK01000707.1:22500-113082 GCA_027943335.1 Chamaecyparis obtusa
GATGTTTTACTTTTATAGGCACTAAGGGATGTGAACCTTCTATGTTGGCATCATTTTACCATTCTCTTATTTGGTACTATATGTTCTATTCACAATGAATACTTGGCCTCTTTAATGGCTTTGTTCCTTGGGAAAGGTTTTGGGTCACTACACTTGGCTTGCTTTTCTTTTCTATTGCATTGTTATATTGACTAGCCCTGTTGTGTTGATTCTCACCATGCTTCAATGGCCCTTGAACTATGATGCTTTGTATTGCCTCTTAAATGTAATTTGACTGTGGTAAAAGTCTTCCCTCTCTGGACATCTCCTATGGATTTGTTGTTTTCATCTTCATGGAACAGTCTCATTTCTTTAAAGCAAAATCAAGGGTGCCATGTTATTGGTCATGACTGGTGTTTGACCATTGGCATGCAGTGCTTCCATGCCCTTGATTTGTATCCATTGATGGTCACTTGGCATCATACTATTGTATTTACTATGCTATTTCTCCTTCTCATGCATAGCTATGAATAAGATACACCTTTCCATGTTGTATTTCCATACGATGATCTGGTGTCCCATGAACTACTTTGAAACCATGACCTATTGAGATTGGGGTCATCGCTGGCTGTAATCTAGGGACCGTGAATACTCTTATTGTCTTTTCTGTTGAATGACATGTATTGTGGAATGCTTGTGCCATCATGCATCTATGCCTTCTAGTGACTATTTATTTGCTGGTGTATATAGCCTATGGAGGGTTAGGGCACATTCAATAGGAATGTCAGCATGTTGATTTGTGGAATAATGTGGCCTTGGTCTCCTTATAGCCCATGACCTATGACCTCGACATGTAAGCTTGTTTTACTGCTTGAAGGAGCTCACAACTCATGGCTGGTTTCAAAACATGAATTATACCCCTTCGGCATGTGCCCTAGTCTATTGGTAATGCTTATAATTATCAAGGCATTGCTATTTCATGCTCACTATCTCAATCTATGAGAAATCAAGAACTTGGAACAGGGCATCTTTCATCATTGTGAATAATCATTGCTCGATGATCTAGGTGAGGCATTATTTGAGCTTGTTTATGTTTTACAATAATGCCAGCCTATGGACTTTATTACCTTATTGTTTACTAAATTTTCTTCACTATTTGAAATTTAGAGCTGAGAGTTGGATCTTGGGCATTGTATTTGACATATTATTGCTTCATGAGATCCTTCACCATTGTGAACTCAATGATGCCATGACCTCTTCATTCTTGATGATAGTTCTTGTGAATCACTACTATCTGAAGGCTTAACATTTGATATTCATCATCCTTGTTGATGTGCCTTCTTGTGAATCACTATTGTCTAAAAGCTTTTGCGCAATGTGTGTTCTTGGCCCTTGATGCGATCATCGACAGAAGACTTGAGGCTCTTCTGTCATGATCTACATCAAGGGCCCAGATCATTCATTGAATTTATTACTAGATTGGCTTCTCATGTATCTGCACATGAAACAAACACGTCAGTGAAAACATGGTGCCTCTTTTGTTCTTTGGAGCCTTAATACACATGCTCTAAGCATAACCTTTTTTAGATGTGCATGGCTGAGTGTATGCATGCATTATGTGATATTGTGATACGAGCCATTGCATAGATCCATTGGATCTAACCCATCTCTCTTCACTTCTTGCAGGTTCTAGATCTTAGGAGTGCATTGGACAGGACCAGATCTAGACATCAATACTAGGAAATGTCTAGTGCCCCAGTATTAATTATTTCTTTATGTATATCTGCACTCATCCATTCAATTTTGATAACGGCTATGCTCACGGCCTGTGTGAGCTTAGATAGATGCTTTCTTTATGTTCTTTCTCTTCTATACAGTATACATACATGCATGTGTAGTTCTAGATGCAACTCATTTCCTTTTACTTCCATGTACTTTGCAATGAAATGAACACAAACTTAAAGATCACCTAATAACACAAACTAGGTTATTGTAGCATCACTTAGTAATTAGGTCTCCAAACTTAAGAATGAGCAAAAAAATATGACAACATTCTGGTGACCTCTATGGAGTACTTGCCTGCTAAGCATCCTAACCAACTGCCCTAAAAATTCATTGGTCACAAAGTCTATAAGCCTCAAACTGAACTAGCTTCCTTTAGATAACCAATCCTTCCCAACAAAACTGCTAACTGCTACAGATAACTTCTCTAGCTTATTGCTACTCACACCAAACTGGAAACAAACTGAAAGCAACAGAATTGAAAACAACTTGTGCTAGGCACTTAGGGAACATAGAAAGCCAAAAATTTGTAACTTACTAATGTATAGGGTAGAAAAGAACCTCAAAAACAAGCCTTGAGGTGGATCCCATTCAATGGAATGGGGAGCTCCTCTTGATCCATGCTAGCCAATTGAAAAGAGTTATAGGCTTTGCATCCAATCACCATGAAAGGCCCACTCTAGATGGCATCAAACTTAGTATGCCTCCCTAGTTTATGTTTTGCTTCATCCCACTTGAGGACCAGATCCCCTTCTTTAAAGACTTTAGGTGTGGCCTTCTTGTCAAAACTCTTCTTCATTTGAGCATGATGAGCCTCCAGGTTCTCCAATGCCAGTTTTCTTGCTTCTTCAAGCTCAACAAGTTTAGCTAGCCTGACCTGCATAGTATCTTCCTCCATAAGATCAATCTCTTTAATTAGACTCAGGGTAGGAAACTCAGTAGATAGAGGAATCCTAGCTTCTTTTCCATATACCAATGTGTAGGGTGAGTTTCTTGTAGACCTCTTGGGTGTTATTCTATCTGCCCACAAAGCCAGCTTCAACTTGTTGTGCCAGTCTCTCTAGTTTCCTTCTATAGTCCTTTTGATGATTCTCAGCAAATTTTTATTTGTTGATTCTGCTTGACCATTACCCTAAGGGGTAATAGTTAGAAGAGGTACTCAAAACAATATTGTGCTTAAGTGCCCATTCTAAAATTTTAGTTCCTAGGAATGCCATAGCATTGTCAAAAATGATAGAATCTGGAGCACCAAATCTGGACACAATGTCTTGATAGAAGTTCAGGATAGAGGTTTCATTTTCTTCCTTCAGTGCTATAGCCTCCATCCATTTGGTAAAATAGTCTATAGTAGCAAGTATCCACTTGTGTCCAGCACTAGATGGGGGGTTGATAGGTCCAATAAAATCCAGTCCCCACTTTGAGAAAGGCTTCTCTACCTTGATAGGATGAAGAGGGAGGGCTGCTAGCTTTTTCTTTCCAGCAAAGAGGGCACAGTTCTTGAATCTCCTTACCCAATCAAAAGCATCCTTATACAAGATAGGCCAGTAGTATCTAGCGCTCATCACTTTAAGAGTAGTGGGTCTGGTAGCAAAGTGTCCACCAAAGCCTCCATCATGAAACTCTTCCAGTACTTTATTTACTTGATCAGTTTCAACACATCTCAATAGAACACCACTATGATCCCTTCTATACAAAACATTAACAATAACAATAAATGGAATGTCTTGGAGTCTAAAGTACCTTCTCTTACTCCTTTAAAGGCCTTGAGGGTATTGACCAGTTGAGAGATAATGTTTCATCTCTATTGTCCAGCTTGTGTTTTGCTTAGCATTTTGGTTCATCAGGAAAACCTCTTCCTCTTGTTGGTTTGGGTCTATTGTTCTTTCATTAAGCTATTCACATAGTCCCTTTCCTCTAATCAGCTTGGTCACCTTGATCTGAATGTCATACTCCATGATCTTGGTGACCCAACCAACCCTCTTGTGGCTCAAATTTTTGTTTAGCAGGAAATCCCTTATGCAAGGGTGAGCAACTATCAGGTGCACTGTGTTGTTGGACAACAAGTGTCTAAATTTTTTCAAACTTCTCACAATTGCTAGGACATGATTTTCTATAGGCATATAATTAAGCTCATAACCATCTAGGCCTTGACTGTAGAAGGCTACCAGTTGTTCTTTCTTCTCAGCATTTTGCTGGACTAACATTGTAGAGATATTGTCAATGTCCCCAAAAGAATACAATATAAAATCCTTAGAAAAGTCAGGGTTTACTAGAGTAGGAGTGGATGCAATTGCTTTCTTGACTCCCTCAAAATACCTTTTACCTTCATTTTCCAATGGAAGGTTGAGTTCTTCTTCAACATTTGGGTTATAGGCTTCAAGAGTGCTACAACATTTGGAATGAACCTCCTCAAAAAATTGATTCTTCCTAGAAAACTCAATAATCCTTTCTTGTGAGCTGGTAGGGGTAGAGCCAGGATGGCTTTTACCCTCTCAGGATCAATGGTTGTTCCTTGTTTAGAAACAATGTGCCCCAGTAATCTGCCTTCATGGACAACAAAAATGCATTTCTTGGGATTCAGTGAGACTCCAAACTCTCTGCACCTTTCAAAAATCTACTTCAGATGAACCAGGTGATCCTTTGTGTCCTTTGAGAAGATAGTTATATCATCCAGGTAGACCAGAACATACTTATTCATCAAGCCAGCAAATGCCATCTCCATGGCTTTCTGGAAAGTAGCACCAGCATTAGACAACCCAAATGGCATCTTTTTGTAAGCCATGGTGCCCCATTTAGTGGTGAATGTTGTCTTGTATTGATCCTCCTCCCTAACCAGAACCTGGTCATAACCAGAAAAGCCATCTAACAAAGAAAATATGTCAAACCCTGAAACATATTGTAAAATCTGCTAGATAGATGGTAATGGGTGATGATCTTTGAGTGAGGCTCTATTAAGGTCTCTGAAATCCATGCATAACTATATTTCACCATTCTTCTTCCTAACTAGTACTAGATTGGAAACCCAAGAGGTGTGTTTAATGGGGAAAATAATATTGGCCTCAATCATTTTTCTCAACTCTGTTTTCATCAGGACCTCTAATTTAGGATTGATAGGCCCCTACTTTTGTCTTACTGGTTTGGCATGGGGTTCTAGTTCAATGGTGTACTGGGCTAAGTGAGGATCAAATCCTTTCAAATCATAGTATTCCCATGCAAAGACATCTCTATATTCTTGACATAATGAAATAAAGGCTTGTTGTTTTGGCTATGTGCATACCCTTCCAAGCTTAAGGTATTTGTCCTTAAGAATCTACACAGGTTGGTAGTGTTCTTCTTTAACTATCATACTAGCCTTGTCTCCCCTAAGTTGATCATCAACATTAAATATAGACTCAAGTGTGACCAATCCTTTAGGAAGTCTATTACTCTTCAATTGTAACATCTGGTCACCATACTGATGAGCAAGTTTGCTCTGGTTAACTCTAGAGAACTCAACTTCCTCTATCAAAAAGTTGAAAATATGTTCATCATTCTCAAAAACTTGCCAGCTCACTTGATTGTCTGGTATGGATGGTCTTACGAGAATCTTTACATGCTGAGAGTTAGGACTTGTGACCTCTTTTGGAATATCATACTCTACTCCCATGGCACCCAGCTTGTCTACCTTTTTGTTCTAATTTCTTGGAACAACAACCAGATTAAAAGCACAAAAATCTTCTATTAAATCCCAAACCCTGTGCTTATACATCTTAACTGTATCATTCTTTGTGAGGTTAGTGCCATGAATTTGATTGACCACTAATTCACTATCACCTATAACTTCTAAGCATTTGATTCCTCTTTGTCTAGCCCATTCCAAACCATGAATCAAAGCCTCATACTCTAATGTGTTGTTAGTATAGCTAAAAGAAAAATGAACTGCAAAGTAATACCTTTGTCCTTCTGGAGAAATTAGGATAGCACCTCCTCTTGAACCAACTTTTCTTCTGGCACCATCAAAGAATAGCTACCACAAATCATCACTTTGACCACTAGAAGGTTTATTTTCCTTTTTCATCAAATCTAGTATCACAGAACCTTCTTCATGAATGATATACATTCCAATACCAAAAATCTCCATGTTTCTAAAAGGGTCATCCTCTTCTAAGTCTCTTTCAGCCCACTCATCTAGGGAAATATTAGGAATCTTTCTAGCAGGGGTTCCAGGTTCATAATCCCTTGGGTATTGTTCATGATACATCAAATTGGTATTTATAGGGCTTGGGGTGTATGGCTCAACATGGATTTTTGCAAAAGCTTCAGATTTTATTCTAACTCTAGTCCCATATTGGGTTCTGAAGTATAGATGAGACCAATCAGTTGAGAGATATCCCCTTAACCTAGCAGTGAACTCTCTTCTTAGACAAATCAGGAGACAAATCTATGACATAGACATCTTGGGGAATGGATAAATTGGGGCATTTGTGTAGAGTGAGGCTTAGGTCTTTAATAACTCCCAAGGTACTAACTGATGACCCATCCAACTGAACAATAGGCCTATCTATTGGCTCATAAGATAATCCTAGTAGATCTACTAATTGCTTAGAAATCCCAGAACTACTTGCTCCTAAGTCTATCATAGAGTTATGAACTAGATAGTTTCTAACAATAAGAGTTACATAGAAAGGGGGAGGCTTAACCTATAGGGCAACAGTAGGCTGCAAGCTAGCTTCTTTGGTTTGCTGCTCCTTTTGAGGTGTTTCAACCACTAGGACTCTATGTTTCTCTGAAACACTTTCTTGATTTCATGAAATTTTAGCCAACTCACTAAGTATTAACTCCTTATGTCCAAAAATTGCCAGGGTGTCCATCAAAGGTACATTGATGGAGGTATTCTTCATTTGTTCCACAATATTAAAGGATCCCAAACTTGCTTTAGGATGTCCTTTAGGTACAACAACCTCTATTTGTGTAGACACCAACTGTGTAGCTACCTTGGCTGGTTCTTTAGCCTCCTTAGACTGGTTTAGGACTAGAGCTTGAACTGCTTTGGGTTGTGGATTCACAATAGGAGCTTGCTAACTGGTAGAGGCCACTTGTTCAACTTCCAAAACCTTCTTCTTAGACCTAGTGTTGGTTGCAACTGGGATGTAGTTTGGGTTATCACTTGGTGGGAAATTCACCCCATAAAAATCTTCTTTACGAAAGTTCACCAATGCCACTTCAGGAGTCTGCAACTCATTTGGGGTAACAACCGGACCTTGCTAAACCTCTAGCTCTTAAACTATCTCCTACAGCATCATCATGTTATTCTACACCATGAGGGCCTAAGCATAGACATTAGGACACATCCCTTGGATATGTTGCTAATTTCATGGGCACCCCCATTGGTATTCTTGTGCTATATTATTCTAAGCTACAGGAACCAGCTCCCTAGAAGCACTAGGAATGTTAGGATTATAAGGTTGGCTAGCTTTTTGGTTATAATTTCTTTCTTGACCTTGCTGGCCTTGTTGGTATTGGGGCCTATTCTGTTGGTAATGATTCTAATAGGGCTACTGATAAGGTTGTTGGTAAGGTTGTTGGTAGTGTTGTTGGAGAGCCTGAGATTGAAGTTTCTTTATAGTAACCAATTTATTAGAAAAAGTATGTAAGGCCTTTTTTATCTCATCCAGATCCTGGGATTGATTCACCACTGGGCTAATAGCTTGTTGAGAAGGAGCTGGGAGAGGTGGAATAGATGCTAGGACTGGAATTGATTCAGGAACAAGATGAAGCTCTAGAAAAATAGGCATTGGGGGCCTTGGGGCTATCTTTCCGGCTTGGATTAGACTATTTTCAGCTCCTATGGCAAGATCATATGTTGCTGGAAGATTATTTTCACCCATTGACTGGATCATAACAGAGATATCACTGTAAAGGGCTCTTAGATAATACAAAAAGGTATGCTAGCTTGATGGTATCACCGTAGCCAGTATTCTATTCCACATTCTTTGAAATCTAAAATTGAAATCCATCATGTATTCTTGAGGTGCTCTTTTGATAGTAGTCAAATGCTCAACTAATGAGAGGTGGTCTGATTTATCCTCAAATTGATTGGTTAAGGCTTGACCCAACCCATCCCGATCAGCTATAGAACCAACTGCTAAGCCTCTAAACCATTGCAATGCTTTGCCTTTAAGGGAAGCTACCAGCAACCTCACAGCCACATTATCCTAGGTTATATTATGAAGGGCACAAAGGGATGCTACATCTCTTATATGCTCAATGGTTGAGGTCTGATCCTCTCTTGTAAAAATAGGAAAACTTGTAAGGGCTGATATAGGTATGTCATTATGCTACTACAAATTCAAGGGGCTACCTTGATCAAACGCTACAAAAGGATGCAATTTGGGTTGAGCCATTGGAGGATTAGGGGAACCTAAATTGCAGGGGTTTCTTGTACAGGTAGTAATATGTGTATTAACTGGATTGGTGAAACACTTGTAGGAATGTGAATAGACCTAGGAGTAGGACTAGGAGTAGGATTTGTATATTTTGATGCACTAGATTGGGCTGCTTTAGACCTCTTTTTTACAGATGGTAGCTCTACATAAACAAAAGGATTCTTACTCTACTTGGTTGGGATCCCACTCATAAGCTTATATACTGATTTGCATAAAACACCATTAGAGTCACTAGGTATGATCTCAAAACACTGTCACTACTCATACCACATAATAACTTGTAGAAATATGTCTAGGAGATAGACTCACTGAGTCTTCAGTCTCACCGGGTGTGCCAAAAATGGTTATCTCTAAGGATTGCACCCTATTTTGCTAAGTACTAAACCCAACAATCCTGTGAAACATGGGAATATTCTCAGGTTGTGGGTCACCTATCTGAGAATAGACCTCCGGATTAAGGGTCGACTTCCCCTAGATCACTTGAAACTTATCTAAACTTGGAGGGAAAAGGGGTAGAAAAAAATACTTGAAAATAAACAACTACAACTTGAAATGAAAGGAAAGTGATCCACCGAATTTGAGGAGAAACCACAATTGAGAAATAAGTTCACTTCATCAGCAACTCAAATTTAATTCACAACTCAATCCTACTTTCTTAACCTGATGCAGGAGCATCTTGGGTGTAAGAGCAATCTTGCATCACCCAAAAAATATTTCTATTTTTATATTCAATAAGGGCTATTTTGTGCAGAGCTGCTATTTATGGAAAGTTACTATTTTTGGTAATTTTTGTATGTGCTCAGAATGATTTGATTTCTTTCTTGGAGGTTCATTTTGGTCATATAAGTCTGCCAGCAAAGTTTCATGGCTAGATCAGGTGTAGTTTTGAAGATATTGAAGATTTTCGGTATTAGCAGTAGGGTGTAGAAACTTTGAACTCAGTTTTGAAGGCTTTAGAGGCCCTGGATGAGGTCAAAAATTTGGGTGATGGGCGCTTGCATGAGTCAGGCCTGTAGAGCACTTCGTGGCATTTCTGAAATGGGGTTATACTAGCCGATCAGGTCAACTGGTGATGACTTATGGTCTTCAGAAGTTGGGCCACCTGAAATGGCGAAAAATAATTTTCTTCAAAATTTTTGTTCGGGTTTCAAAGGTTATCTTGAGCTGACTATGATGTAATAAAATGTAAAATAAAATAATTCTAAGTTTGGTCGGCCTTATTGGCTAAAATTCTGGAACCTTCCCTGGCGGTGGAAAATTGCCTATATAAGGAAGGCTGTATTATTGTCTTAGGCAGTTCAGAATAGTTCTGGGTAGTAGATCTGGGTATCGATTCGAGGCTTTGTCCTACATAATATTGTAAGGGAATGCCCATGTGGCTTTGCATATTGTAATTCTAAAAGTTTGTAATTCCACATTTGTGGAGATAATAAGAAGCCAATTTTCTATTCTTGCATATTACCGTTGTTGTTTCTCTATTTCTGTTATGTGTTTGTGGTAGCTCCCCTTAATACCACAAACACATAACAGAAACAGAGAAACCACAACAATATGCAAGAATAGAAAATTGCCTTCTTATTATCTCCACAAATGTGGAATTACAAACTTTTAGAATTACAATATGTAAAGCCACATGGGCATTCCCTTACAATATTCTGTAGGACAAAGCCTTGAATCGATACCCAGATCTACTACCCAGAACTATTCCGAACTGCCTAAGACAATAATATAGCCTTCCTTATATAGGCAATTTTCCACCGCCAGGGAAGGTTCCAGAATTTTAGCCAATAAGGCCGACCAAACTTAGAATTATTTTATTTTACATTTTATTACATCATAGTCAGCTCAAGATAACCTTTGAAACCCGAACAGAAATTTTGAAGAAAATTATTTTCTGCCATTTCAGGTGGCCCAACTTCCGAAGACCATAAGTCATCACCAGTTGATCTGATCGGCTATTATAACCCCATTTCGGAAATTCCATGAAGCACTCTACAGGCCTGACCCATGCAAGAACCCATCACCCAAATTTTTGACCTCATCTGGGGCCTCTATAGCCTTCAAAACTGAGTTCAAAGTTTCTGCACCCTATTGCCAATACCGAAAATCTTCAATATCTTCAAAACTACACCTGATCTAGCCATGAAACTTTGCTGGTAGACTTATATGACCAAAATGAACCTCCAAGAAAGAAATTAGATCATTCTGAGCACATACAAAAATTACCAAAAATAGTAACTTTCCATAAATAGCAGCTCTACACAAAATAGCCCTTATTGAATATAAAAACAAAAATATTTTTTGGGTGATGCAAGATTGCTCTTACACCCAGGATGCTCCTGCATCATAACCCCTAATGAAATAAGGTACTTAGAATCCAGAAAAGGAAGAAAAATTCACAAATCTAATATTCTTGATTATACACAAATCACACCACTAAATTAAGACAAATCCTTGAATACCCACTTGAATCAGAAATGTAGATTAAGGATATAGAAACATCACAATAATCTCACATATGGCTTCAACAACAAACCCAAAATTATAGGAGAACAAGAAGGATCCATTTTTGTTACTAAAGAGAATTAGGTACAATTGTGTCTCTCAGAGCTACAACACTCATATCAGAGAGAAAAAGTGAAGAGCTAACCTCAATCACCAAACATGAGAGGTATATGAACTGAAAACTAAGAATCCGCATTCAAACTCCACTACCTCCTAAGAATAGAAAAGTCAGAAAATAGACCCATGAGGCGACATCATGGTTTGAATGCTATATTCTTGGATTCCTAGGGGTGAGGGAAATGGGACCCTAAAATAGATAGTCAAAGATGACTGCTCTATCCACTAAGTCATGTCTATAACTGATAATCTGACAATGGTTTATAAAAACACCACTTGTCAATATCTTACAATGAATGATGAACCATGACTTTAAAAAAAATCCCACTATGACCTCAAAAGTGGATCTAATACAATTTTAAATGATTTCAACCCAAAAAATGGGGAAACACATTTAAATAAACAATTATATATCTAAATAATCCACCTATGCCAAAGAAATGGATTAAATCCTAAGCCAAACAAAAGGCTCTCAACCCAATCAAGAGGAGAACACATTTGATGACTCATGCTAATTAAAATAGACTCAACAATACATAGCATAACCATAGGATAAAAAAATCCCACCAAAACAAACTACCAAGTCAAAGATACATAGCAAGATATGCATAAAGAATCTCGACCCTAAAAGGGGAGAAGGAAAAGAGAATCAATGAACATTTTGATGAAAGCCACAATGCCGCTGACACTGCAGACCACCTCTCTAACATTTTGGCAAGTTACTAAATCAACTGGTAATGTAGACAAAACCCCTATGTTTGTCTATAGAAACAACCCTTACTGGCATCAACATGTACTGATTAGGTAAGCACTTTGGTTTCAACATCATTTGAGCATTCATCTTTTGCACTATGTAATTCATATTTTATTCTCTATCAAGGATGCTTCATGCTTTTGTGTATTTGGTTTAGAGCATTGGCATTTACAATATAGATTCACTATTGCAATATCCTTTCTAGCTAGGACACGGAACTGTTACTATTTGTTTGAATTTCTCTGTATATTTGTAATGAACCCTGGCTCTCATGGGTTTTTACGACATGTAAAAATAGTGGAAAATTTCTTTTGGATTTGATTTCTTAGACAATGACATCTATGTATTCCTTCATAATAGTGGATTGATGTTGTTTCACTCTCAAGTGCACCATGTTTATTTCATATTCACTATGTATGTTTTCATTTCTATACAATCTGGTCGCATTCAAGGGCACATGTTTATTTCATGTTCAATGTCATCCCATGGCACTATTCAATCTTGCATTTGGGGGCACTATATTATGAACACTGCATTTGTTTTAATGCCTATCAATGATGTTTTACTTTTATAGCCGCTAAGGGATGTGAACCTTCTCTGTTGGCATCATTTTACCATTCTCTTATGTGGTACTATATGTTTTGTTCACAATGAATACTTGGCCTCTTATGAATTTTGAAGGGCATTGCTCTTCTTTTATGTTGCATTGTTATATTGACTAGCCCTGTTGTGTTGATTCTCACCATGCTTCAATGGCCCGTGAACTATGATGCTTTGTATTGCCTCTTGAATGTAGTTTGAATATGGTAAAAGTCTTCCTCTCTGCACATCTCCTTTGAATTTGATGTTTTTGTCTTCGTGGAATAGTCTCATTTCTTTAAAGAAAAATTGAGGGTCCCATGTTATCGGTCATGACTGGTGTTTGACCATTGGCATGTAGTGCTTCCATTCCCTTCATTTGTATCCATTGATGATCACCTAGCATCATACTATTGTATTTACTACACTGTTGCTCCTTCTGATGCATAGCTGTGAATGAGATACACCTTTCCATGTTGTATTGCCATATGATGATCTGGTGTCCCGTGAACTACTTTGAAACTATTCCCTATTGAGATTGGGCTCATTGCTGGCTGTAATCTAGGGACTTTGAATACTCTTATTGTCTTTGTTGTTGAATGACATGTATCGT
Organism: Chamaecyparis obtusa; assembly: GCA_027943335.1. Lineage (NCBI taxonomy): Eukaryota > Viridiplantae > Streptophyta > Pinopsida > Cupressales > Cupressaceae > Chamaecyparis > Chamaecyparis obtusa. The sequence continues at coordinate 35,255 of BSBK01000707.1, forward strand.
GGAATGCTTGTGCCATCATGCCTCCATGCCTTCTAGTGACTATTTATTTGCTGGTGTATATAGCCTATGGAGGGTTGGGGCACATTCAATAGGAATGTCGGCATGTTGATTTGTGGAATATTGTGGCCTTGGTCTCCTTAGAGCCCATGAACTATGACCTGGGCATGTAAGCTTGTTTTACTACTTGAAGGAGTTCATGACTCACGACTGGGCATCAAAATTTGAATTATACCCCTTCGGCATGTGCCCTAGTCTATTGGTAATGCCAACAATTATCAAGGCATTTCTATTTCATGCTTGCTATCTCAATCTTTGAGGAATCAAGAACTTGGAACAAGGCATCTTTCACCATTGTGAATAATCATTGCTCGGTGATCTAGCCAAGGCATCATTTGAGCTTGTTTATGTTTTACAATCATGTCAGCTTGTGGACTTCATTACCTTATTGTTTACTAAATTTGCTTCACTATTTGAATTTTAGAGCTGAGAGTTGGATCTTGGGCATTGTATTTGACATATTATTGCTTCATGAGATCCTTCACCATTGTGAACTCAATGATGCCATGAACTCTTCATTCTTGTTGATAGTGCTTGTGAATCACTACTGTCTGAAGGCTTAACATTTGATATTCATCATCCTTGCTGATGTGCCTTCTTGTTCACTATTTCTTTGAAAGGCTCATGGTAGTCTAGTACTCATCTGGTTATGTTTCATCAGAGGTGCCATTTATGATTTGTGCACATGGTGGATGGTATTGGTTGTTACATGGTGATGCTCCCTCTTTGAGAATATTTCCACTACGGTCCAAAGCACTTCCTCATCTCATATTAAATGCAGACTTGAAACACACTCTATGCTATAGTGTTCCCTCTTTAGTAGATAGACTTGTCTACCCTTGGCATGATGATGGTGAAACCCCCTCTAAATCTGCCAATGTTCTATTTTTTTTTTTTTAACACATTCATGCCATAGTAAGGATGATGCTATGTAGATCTGAGTATCCATTTCTCTATTTTGATATTGATTTGATGCACACTGCAAGCTCTCTTCAACATTTGTTTGACCATGTTTTAGTGATCCTCATTGATGCTGCTTCATCTAGGTGTACTTGCTTTTGCATAATGTGTGTTCTTGGCCCTTGATGCGATCATTGACATAAGACTTGAGGCTCTTCTATCATGATCTACATCAAGGGCCCAGATCATTCATTGAATTCATTGCTAGATTGGCTCCTCCTGTATCTGCACATGAAACAAACACGTCAGTGAAAACATGGTGCCTCTTTTGTTCTTTGGAGCCTTAATACACATGCCCTAAGCACAACCTTTGTTAGAGGTGCATGGCTGAGTGTATGTATGCATTCTGTGATATTGTGATACCAGCCATTGCATAGATCCATTGGATCTAACCCATCTCCTCTCTTCACTTCTTGCAGGTTCTGGATCTTACGAGCTCACTGGATAGGACCGGATCCAGACATCAATACCAGGCAATGTTTGGTACCCTAGTATTAATTATTTCTTTATGTATATCTACACCCATCCATTCAATTTTGATAACGGCTATGCTCACTGCCTATGTGAGCTTAGATAGATGCATTCTTTTTGTTCTTTCCCTTCTGTAAAGTATACATACGTGCATGTGTAGCTCTAGATGCAATTCATTTCCTTTTACTTCCATGTACTTTGCAATGAAATGAACACAAACTTAAAGAAGGTCACCTAATAACACAAACTAGATTATTGTAGCATCACTTAGTAATTAAGTCTCCAAACTTAAGAATGAGCAAAAAAGTATGACAACAGTTCCTATTCAAGGTCAAAGAGTGACTATAACACATATCTTCATTTTTTAACACATCAATAAAAATCAATATTTATTATTGATAATTATGACCTTGTAATAATTTTCCCTACATAGTGCTAATAATGTGATCATGCTTAAAAATAAATTTAGTGATAGAAACATTCTTATTATTGTTGGAAACAAGGATTTTTTAATAATGTGATCATGCTTAAAAATAAATTTAGTGATAGAAACATTCTTATTATTGTTGGAAACAAGGATTTTTCCTTGATTTTTTGAATAGGAGTCAAGTATGTCCTCACAAATGTATGGATTTATGAATGCCACTCCTAGATCTTCAATATAGATATACTTGATAATGGTTTGCAACATGAAGGAGTGATGAATGCAAATGGAAGGAAGTGTCTTTTTTTCTTGATTGAGAAATCCTCTACTTGGAAATCATGGGAGAGAAAATTTCTTCAATGGAAAATATTTCCTTGGATGAATTGGAGAAACTAGCTCCTAGATACTCTCCTTGAAATCTTAAATCCAATTTCTCAAATACACTTGATTGCATGATTTGTCTTCAAAATGTGATTGCATGAATGCTTAAGAATAGTTATTGGTTACAAAATTAGGAGATATAAGGTGTTTTTATACCTCATCCATCATTTTGAGATTCAAAATTTATCCAGAATGACCACTAGATCCTTTTTTCTATAAACACCATGGCATAGGGATATAGGAAAAATTTGGGCCTAAACCCAAGGGTATAAAATAGCTAATGTGATCTATACTTGGGTAAAAAAATTGTTGATCTATTCCATACCTATGATTTTCATCCTATATTTGAACTGGGTGTTGGAATGTTCAAAATTGATGTAACCAAGGATAGGAGGGACCTAAAGGAAGGTAGTCCAATCCTTGTATCATGAGTCACACAATGGAAGTCACAAGAGACAAATATGCCATGTCATCCTCCAATTATCATGAAATCAAGTACAATGAATCTACAACATGCTTTCTTACATTCTAGAAATATAGGCATGTTTGGAACCTTTAAGAGGTTATCTTTCTATACTGTCTTTTACTAGCTACCACTAAAACTATTCCTCCAAAAAAATACTGCCATGAAGGATCAATTACATCGGCTTATAAATTCTTCACAAGCATCAAGTCATCTTGGGAAAGATTACATTCTCCATGAACAAGAAAATGTATTATATTATAGGTTAGGACCTAAACCATAAGAATACATCATAACTAGATATAAAAAAACATGTAAACCAATAAGAAGATCAACCATAGGTAAACCAATATTGATAAATGAGACACAAAGGTTCATCGATTAAGAAAATTCTTTGCGAGTTTAGAAAACATAGACTGGCTGTGAAACATGAAGAACAATGAAGTCCTACTAAGTATCCAAGAAAAAACAAACAAAACGTAACCAATCAAAGTGAAAACCTACATTAAAATAAAATATGCTACCGTGAACACTTCATGTAGTACACAACAACAAATACTAATCAAAATTGAAGGAACATTGAAACAAACTCAATGAATGAGAAACTAAAGAACAAGAAAACAAAATATTTTTGGATGATGCAAGATTACCAAGAACCCAAGATGCTCTTGCATCAAACACCTGGGGTTAAAGAAAAGTGAGCCTATTACTTTCTTGGGGTGAAAGGAAAACCAATAAGGTCAACCTAATCCTTATACATCCATGAAGAGTCTTCAACTAGTCTATCTTTCCACTTCACAAGATACTCGTTATACTATCTACCTCTCATACTTATGCCAATCCTTCTATCCAAATGCTTCTTAGGATACTATAGTTCAATATTTGACCCATCAAGTTCATTAAAATATTCTTCATGATATTCATACAAGTCTAAAACATTTAATATAGGTGATATATCCACGTCCTTTAGCAAATCCACTTCATATGCATTTTGTGAGTCAAATGTCCTAAAGATCTTACATAGTCCAAACTTCTTCATTTTCAACTTATTGTAATCTACAACTATAAATATACTCTTCTTCAAATAAACCATCTTTTCATCTCCTACTAAAAACTCCTTATGGTTTCTTTTCATACCTTCTATCTCCTTATACAAGTTTCTTATTTATTTTCTCCAAGTATTGTTTAACTTCATCATGCAATGATTTCATAACCTCTAAAAATTATTCTCCTTTTTCACTCCTCCTAACCTCCTAACTAATATCCCTTAACTATGATACTCCATTAGGATTTATGAATGTGATTATCTCAAATGGTGTCTACCCTGTACTCCTATTCATTGAATTATTATATACAATCTTTGCCTCTTCTAAAACCAAATCCCAGTTTCTAGATTTCACTGCAACCCAAAACATTAACAAATTTCTAAAGCTCATATTTACCACCTTTTTCCATCTATCATTCTAAGAATAAAATGTAGATCTAAACTTTAATTCAGTATTGATCTTCCTTTGAAGTTTCCTCCAAAAGTATCCAACAAACTTACTATCCTCCTCTGAAACTATAGTCTTAGGTAACCCATGCAATCTTACAATTTCCCTAAAAAATAAATCTACATGTACTACATATGTGGTCTTCTTCCAAGGAATAAAATGTGTCATCTTAGAAAATGTATCCACAACCACAAATACTGAATCATTACCTCTTTGTGTCCTCGATAATCCAAGTATGAAATCATTGATAATATCTTCCCATGGTCTAGTGGGTACTATAAAAGGTGTATACAATCTAGTATTTTGGCTACTTCCCTTAGTAGCTTGAAAAACTCTATAACACTAAACAAAATGCCTAACATCCTTATGAATCTAAGGCCAAAAATAATTCTCACTCATGAAAGCTACTATCTTTTCAATACCAAAGCGTCCAAAAAATGCTCCAAAATTATTTTCCTTAATCAATTTATCCCTCATTGAAATCCTAGGAATACCCAGCCAAGATCCTCTAAATAACATACCTTCCTAAATGAAATAATCCATTCATTTTCTTCAGTGTTTTACAATAGGTTTTCTGCAAGCTTTCCACGGTTCTAGAAAATATGGGTTCTCCTTATACAAGGTTTGATCTCATTAAATTCTACTACTCCAATCCTCATTTCGGTATGTGCATGATCATGGTATGCCAAAAAGTGGCCATGTGAAAAAGAAGTCCTGATTGATAGACTCTTTGAAAAAGAACTATAACTTTCAAATAGTATAACATTTTTAAAATCTGAAATATACATCACATTCTATGCTTCACCTAATACAATAATAATAAATAATTATTTCAATTTGATGAAGTTTAGACTAAATTAAGGTTGTTAGACAAGAGAGTTTTTATATTCAGGAAAATTTTTAGCATAAAAATCATAATTAATTATTTACTTGGAAAAAAAATACAAAAAAATATACATCACATCTAGACATGAGTCTAATACTTTTATCTAGACTATTATAAAAAATAATTATCATTTGATTTTTTTTAATTTGGTCAAACATACACCTTCTTGTTATCTTTCTAGTCCTAATTGATAGACTTATTGAAAAATAGCTATAACTTTCAAACTGTATAACATTTTGGAAATCCAAAATATGTGTCACATTCTATGATTTTCCTACTACAAGAAAAAATGAAAAAAAATCAATTTCATAAAGTTTAGACTAAGTAAATGTGCTCAGACACAAGAGCTTTTGTATTCTGGAAAATTTGTACAAGAAAAATCATAATTAATTATTTACTTGGAAAAAAATTATAAAAAAATATGTGTCACATCTGGACATGAGTCTGTATATAGTCGAATGTGGACCTCTAATCCAACTACACACACAACATAGTCATTACTCACATGATCAAATTATGAGAGAGAGTATGAATTACTGTATGAAATTCATGGTGACGTGACTAGTTGCCTCCTATGTAGACGGGGTGTTTAATTGCTCTTAGATTGGAGAGCCAACAACCATAAGACCAGTCCTACAATGGAGGATTTTTAAAAGCCATGAAGATAAACAAACTGAAATTCAACTAAATGAATGCAATTTAATCTAAGATACTTTGAAAGAAATATGAAATGCAAATTATTCTAAAGAACTTGAAAGTAGAAATGATATTAAGCTATGAACAATTAAGAAAATTAATTCTACAATGACGTGCAATATTAAGCTAAAATGAGAAAATTATACTAATGTGCAATAAAAGCTTTGAATTGATAAAATTGAGACACAAAAATACTATAGTTTAGTTACTCTCAACAATTGCCCCCTTTCGAATGAAAAATGAGGTTCATTAAATAGACAAGCCCGGGGAGAGAATGAAGAGGTTCTTGAAAATGAACAGTTGCCTCTCCATTCCCCTTTGAGACAAAAATGCATAAATTACTTATTAAAAGAATGGAAAATGCCACACAGGGTGACCTTTCGAATATTATGAATTTTTAATTCAAAAAATCACTGTCCATTCAAATAACAAGAAATTATTAATTCCTTTTCATGCATATTAGCCAAATGGGGTGGGTTTAATTTAATTCCAAGTACTTAGGACTTTAGAATTAAATTAATTTATCATAGGAATAATTTAGAGCTAATAAAAGTCGAAGACTTTAGGAATTAATTTTAATATTTGATTAATGCAATTTAAATTGTTTGCAATTGACATCAAGTCAAATTAAATCAGGTAGGAGAGAGAAAATTGCCTAGGAAAATAGGACTTTGGAGATGTAAAATTGATGAAAATACACCAAAATTGACTAAATTTATTAGGTGCCAATTTTTGGGTATTACATTTTCTCCTCTTTGAATTGATGTGCGAACAAGGTGTTGATTCAAAGAATAGCTTAAAGTGATAGATGATGAGAAATTTAGAAGTCTAGGTTAGGTTGCCAAGACACCGAACAGATCAAAGCATGATTTTCTGAAGTCCAAGTTAGATTGGGAAGACAACAGTCTTGAGAGAAGATGAGAATCGGGGTTAGATTGCCCCAATGCCTAGAATGAGATTCAGATGCAAACTTAGGACTGTCTCCAGAATTAGGGTTAGATTGCCCCAATATGAAGCTTATACCTCCAAGACTTGGGTTAGGTTGCCAAATAATGGTCTAAGAGAGATTTCGAGAGCCATCTCTAGAATGAAGATTGACTCCTAGGAATTAGGGTTAGATTACCCTAATACCTAAAAATATTTTGAGAACCATCTCTAGAATGAAGCTTGATTCCCGAGGATTTGAGTTAGATTGCTTAGATACCTAAAAGATAGATGACCATATAGCAAGATGCGAGGCACTGAGATGCCCCTAGCAATGAGAACTAATGATTCATATAAGACTGATTCAAGAATTGTTTCAACAAGATTAAAATGATGCAATAATCCTATCCCCTTGAGAGTGAAATCAAAAGATGACATATCAGAAGGATGATTGACAACAAGAGGTTGTAAAGCAGAAGCAATCAAACTAGATTTGACAAGTTGCAAAAGAAATCAAAGCAATGCAGAGGTCCTATTGACCAAGTTTGCCCATAGTTGATCAGAGTTAACTTTGATGAAAAGAGAAAAGATCTTGAGAACATGATGCAAAGATGAGGGTCTAGTAGGAAAATGATGCCAGAAGGCTGACTGCACAAGTGTCTGATCCCAGAGGGTCCCAGAATTTAAAATGTGATTTCGAGCTATCTAGAGATGTCAGATTTCAATTTTGATCCTGAAAATGGATTTAGAGAAGTCAATTAAAGACTTGTGTAGCCAAGATGAACCCATGACAAAAGATGAGAACCTTCGATGAAGAGATCTAGAAGACAATCAAGAGAGCACCAAACATTGTCTCAATGCAAGCCTAGAATGAAAATGCAAGCCCTAGGACTTGGTTGTTGGACTCATCGTATTTATCATCATCGAGTTCATTTAGGCATAGGATGATCACAAGGTGCCATACAATCCTCACTAACATTACAATCATGAGAATATGAATGTGACATAAGTCTTAGATTTGTCAAAATGAGATGTAAGCATTAAGGCACAAGAAGATAGAATGACCTAAACACCTATTCCTTTTGATTTAGCAAGTTAACATAAGCATCAAAGTATAGTTGCTAGAATGACTTGATTTTTTCTTGTGAATAGACACACCAGACATGCAAGAGTTCCTTCCTTTTCCAAAGAATGCTCGTAGTGATCCTTATGTTCACTTGGCTGGACGAGCATTAGCAATTTTACTTGTAGCAGAAAGAAGTCACTCAAAATAGACAAGGAGAAGAACCAACCTCACCAAAGCATCCATATAAAAGGAGTCAAGGTACACATGGCCATCCAATATGAGATGAAGGCTCTTATAGATGAAAACCCCTCTCATGTGAATTCATTGGATCATTGGAACTAAACCAGCAAACATAAAGCCAAGAAAAGATCATGCCCCTAGTCTTCATGTTTCTCAGTCAAGAAAGACATCTTAGATTTTCTTGAGGAGAAATGATAACGAAAACAAAAAAATAAGAAAGGAAAAGCTTAGTGTGCTTTAAAGGAACACAAGATCAGTTTTCAATTTCAGTTTATGTTTGTGTTCAAGCGGATTGAAGTCGAATCAGAAGCAAACAACATTCAAAGTCTCGACGGGATAGTGACAACAGGCAGACACAGTGAGAACTACTGGTGATCGTCACTAGTGACAAAGTCTCAAGAGGATATCAAAGCTCAAACCAAGTATCATCAGGTGAACCTAGTGAGAACCACTGGTGACCGATGCACAAGAGATCCTCAAGGAGTGAAATCTCAAAAGTAGCTAGGCATCAGCAGGTAGACACAGTGAGAATCATTGGTGACTGATGCACAAATAAAGTTTCCAAAAGTGATAGGACAATGCCCCCCCTAGACCAGGAAGATGCCCCCAAGTGTGAAATAGTTCCAATCCATGAAGAGTCAAGGAAAGTCTTGAAGATAACTGAAGGTAAGAGCATGAGCTGGCAAACTAAAGTAGGAAGCAAGCTAAAGCAAGAAACAAACTAAAGCAGGAAAGTAGGAAAGTGAACTAAAGAAGGAAACTAAAAGCCAAGTGACATTGAGATGAGATGTAACTTCAGGAAACAAGAGGTGCCTATTTAGTAGGTTTTCACCATCTTGGCAGAGATTCTATTTTTGCTACTATGACGCCTATTTGCCAGGTTTTCATCAATGACACATTTACTTCTTTTTCAATTTTTTTCTACTTTTTTTCTTTTTTGATTTTTATGTATTTTTGAATATCTCATTTTTTTTGTATTTTTGATCTTTTCACTTTTTTTTTGTACTTTTTCAATTTTGTATTTTTTTTAATTATTATCAAGGTGTTTGTTTACTAGGTTTTCACCAACATAATAGATACATCAAAGCGCCTTTTTACTAGGTTTTCACTAAGATGATCATTTTTTCAAGACATATTGCAATTTTTAAGATTTTTGCCAATATATCATTTTTTGGGATTTTCGAAGGACCAATAAGTATGTATATGAGCATACAGAGAATGCCTTAGCTATAGAATTTCTTCAAGTGAAGAGCGTTGATAGGTTCTTTAAGCTATTATTCTTTAGTAGTATCTCTGAGAACATAGTATCTTGTAGTAGTAGTCAGCTGAGAAGTTGTACAGTCAAAACCAATAGTACCCAACTATCGAGAGATCCATAGTCAAGGAAAGATCACTTAAGTGAGACCCACAAATATCCTCATGGATACATCTTAACTTTTTATCAGATTTCCCATGCTCTAAATGCTTAGGGAGAGTAAGTTCTAGATTTCTCTTAATCATGTCATTAGCAATGAGGAGATGCTAATATGCACTTTAGGACAAGGAAAGATGGAGTGAAGAGGGTAAAATATGAGAGGTAGGGGTGATGGAATGGAGGGAGACATGAGAATTTTGGAAACTTGAATGACAACTTTGATTTTCCTTTTGGAATCCACATAGCTTTTGATTTTTTCTCTTTTCTTCTTCATGTTCAGGTGCTTTTGATGACAATGCCTATAAGATGGATTTCGAGATCCATTTTCTTATTTTATTTTTTGGCTTTTGATTGTCCTCTTCTTTTTGAGGACTTTTGTGGTCTTTTGAACACCTCTATTTCTTTTCTTTCTATGTAGTCACATGTCGATTAGATGGGACATGGTGACCTTGAGATATAAGTGGATTCTCATTATTTTTGTTTTATGTTCCACATCCAAGTTAGTTCCAAAAGACTCAAGAACGATGGATGAAAGAGGCTTATATGACTAGTTTAGGTGGAGAGGTGAAAATGGAAGTGGGTGAGCCACTTATCTTAGGGAGGAGGGGGACGATGAGTAGTCAATGGGATGGGCTCAAGTGCAAAGATATTAGCATCATCCTCATCATTCATGAATGAATCAGATAGATCAAGAAAGTGATCTTTCATAGAATGTTGTCAATTGTGATTTGTCTTAGAAGATTCAGATAAGTTTGGAGGAATATTATGTGAGCCTAGCCAAGATGACCTACTTCGAGAGTTAGGTTCCCTTTTGGGAGGTAAGAGAACATGAATAGGAATCAATTCTTTTCTGAATCTACCAAGATTCCATGAGACTATAACAGGATGGGGTCTTACATACCCATGATTTTCTAGAGGAGTAGAAGTATAACTTGGAGTAGATGGCCTAGGAGCCATAGGAATGATCTCCATAGGAGGGTGGAAAGGATCATCATCAGTTTCTTGATCTGGAGTATTAGAACTTTCTCCTCTTTCAGAGTTGGCAGTAGTAGCATCTTTGTGTACAACATCAACTGATATTTTTGTAATAGCATCTAATATGGAGTCCCATTCATATTACTTTGAGTTTATTTTGTTGTGGCAATGTTGTTTGATGTAATCAGCTAGAGACATAGTAGGTGGCAGATTTTCTTTATTGCTATCATCTATCACAGGAAGTGTTTCTTCAATAGCAAGACCTTTCTCAATATCAGAAGTGGTGGAGTAATCTAGAATAGGCATACCCCAAGGCATACCCAAGATAAGGGAGACATCATCTATTTGCCCCCATTCAGTATGTGTGCCATTAGAGTCAGCAGTAGTAGAAGTCTATTTAGTAAAGTGTATAAAATCCTCCTGGTGAGGACCAGGATCATGTTCTTGAGGCACTTGAGAAGATAGATAGGACTCGCCCTGGTAGTCTGAATTAGTATTTTGGATATTCAAGATCCTTTCATGTGTCATAGGCTAGATCTTTGTGTCTTCATTATCTAAATCCTTGTATGAGTGAAAGCTGTAGCTAGGTTGGTCAATCTCATAACCTTGATAGCCAATAAAAAATCTCTCTTCAAAGGGTCTCTCATAGGAGTGTGGAGATGGAGGAAGAGTTTTTAGTGACAAGACGGACTCCATCTGATATTACCCCATGCCAATATCTTTGATCTGTAGGGTCTTTTCTATCTCTTTGAGTTTAGCATTATAAAATTTTGTAAATTCCCCATTGGTCGAAGCAAGGCTATCACCAGATTCTAGGAGCATATTGCAAGTGAAGAGGGGAGCATTATGGCTCATGGAATGATCACCTTCTTTAGAGAAGGGAAAGTGATGAGGTGAGGTCAAATGACCCACCATAGATTGAAACTGATTGAGATTGAGATCTTTGGGGATGTTTTCCTCAGTGAGGGCTTCAACCATAGATAGTTTTGGTTCAGATGTCAAAGGCTCGAGACCTTTGTGAACAATCTTCACATAGAATCAAGTGATAGCATTTGTACAAGATGGAGATGGTGTGGGGTTACAAGAGGGAGGCACAAGGCCTCACAAGACAAATGGAGCTTTGGGTTTAGGAGCATCCTCGCTCCCCAAAGCAATGATCATGTCATAGTATTCAACATCAACAAGTTCAATCTCATTGGTGACAATGTCACTAGTATCATGTGTATAGCTGACCACATTGATGGTATCTTTAGACTTGGGTGATTCACCTTTCCTGTGAGGAGGGAAGGAGTCTTTAAATTCTCAATGATATGAATTCCTATTATGGATTTGCACCAAACTCTTATAAACCACATCGAGAGGTTCTCCCAAGAAAGTGGAGTCACACTTGGTTTGAGAGATCCAAGGTTTGTTTCTAGCAAATCTTGAAGGTGGTTGAGTTTCTGTCATAACCTTCTTAGTGGCTTTGATCATTTGTATGCTAGAGCTGAGATTAGAGATAGAATTTGAGGGTTTTGGCATCATATTGTCAACAATCCTGTCATTCATAACATCTATGTTTCTATTGATAATCTTATCTTTATCCCTATTTGAGGGGGAAGGTCCTTGCTTGTTGTCTTTGTTCAAAGTCAATCCTCCCTTCTTAACCATAAATGCTTCTATCCTCACAACTCACCTAATCATATTGTCAAAAGTGAGGGGACCTTGCAATCGTACTTGGTATCCAAAATTTGGGACAAGATTGTCCAAGAAGATATCAAGCTTTTCAGACTTAGGTAAATTCAGGTGGATACTTCATGCATAGTTGTCTCCATCTTTGGAGAAATGTTAGGAGATGTTCCCCTTGTCTCTGTTTCAAATTGCAAGGGTCCCAAATGTTGAACGGATGTTGAATATTGTGGGATTGATCATAATGCTTGTCATTTTGAGACTGACCATGACCTCGGTCATTCTGAGATTGCTCATGGCTTTTGTTGAATTTACTTCCCCCTGGGAAGTGGAATGGATCTCCCATCTTGTTGGTAGTATTCTAAGAGATCATGAAAGTAAGATCGAAAGAGTTGATAGGTTCAATTCTAGAAAGTGACCCTTTAGAGCCTTGTTGGTGTTGAAATAATGGGTTATAATATTCTTGAAATAATAAGTCAGACTGTATCTGAAACAATGGATTGTAATACTCTTGGAATGAGGAGGAATGTGAGGATCCCTCACAACACTCAGATTGCACGACAGGTTCATAACAACCTCTTCCTTGTCTAATACCAAGAATGGGGAATGTATTGCCGCTTCTAGTTGTAATAGTCATAGATGAAGATGAAATGAGAGAGAACTCAGGATAATGCTAGACTCAGTCTCTAAGAACAATGCAAAGAAGATAAAAGGCTAGAATAGCCAAGATTTGAGATGGACGTGGTACAAATCATCAAAAGGGGTAAGGTAAACCAATGAGAGATGACACGAGTCAAATAAAAGATCGATCAATTCCTAACTTGAGACAACTAGTTTTTGATAGTAAGTGATAGGAAAATAGAAAAATAGACCTCAGAAAAAAAGCAGATCAGATAAAAAGTCAAATAGTCAATGGCAAACAAGTCTCTATTTTTTAAAACTGGGCTATAGTCTTGCACAAGAAAGTACTAGGCCACGCGAGAGAACACAAAACTTCACATGAGAGAACAAAGTATCACACAAGAAAATGCTCTAAAGAGCGAAACCTCACGTGGGAAAAGTGCAAAATCTGATAATCTGACACAATTTTTGAGGTTAAAGTTGAATTTTGAGATATAGCCTAAATTGATGTCTAATAGAAAATCCAGTTTCCTAACAAGTTTGAAGAACAGTTTAATCAACAATCTCATTTTGAGGTTTCACGCATTCGTTTAAAGATGAAAAGGTTCAAATCAAGTAGTTGTGATACAAGAAGTAGTCATTAACAGAGCTATCAAGGACAAAGCAACTTGATAGCATTAGGGGAGTCTTTGTTTGATAATGATTGGACAATGTTTAAGACTTGATAACAAACACATAGCTTAGTCCTACAAAAAAAATGGTGAGAAGCCAAAACCTTTGCCCCATTGTTTATGCGCATATGTGAACCTCACATAGCCATGTCACCCCCTAGAGGGCACCTATGTTTTTGGTGTTTCCAAGGACTCAATGGTGTATGTTCAAAGGTTACCCTTGTAGTAGGGGCTAGTGTTGCAACCACCTTCAAGCATCCAGGTGTATGCCTATGATGGGAATCTATGGGAGAGATTCTTCCCCCTCCCTGCACAAAGATTATGACTCCTTTCAAAGGTGAACTAGGTAGGCCACTAGCTAAGGAAAGTTTTTAATAGGCTTCCATTCATGCTAGCCTTTGGTGCCCCTGATACAGGGTTGAGGCCTCGTAGCCACACCAACACTCAAAATTCATACACCCCCACAAGCAGGGCTAGGAGCGGCGCTGCTCAGTATAATAGACGAAGCCTTCTCAAGATGATAGTCAAAGTCTTGAGAAGGAGGCTAACATGGTTTTGGAGTCTTTAGACTCAACAAAATGTTCTTTATTAGAGTGAGGTAGAATCACCGGTGAAAGGTGCATACTCACTTGGGTCATTCCCGGAGGTTCAACTTCTGGCAGGCCCTCTAAAGGTGACACTGGACTTGGTTTAGATTCGGGGGTTGGATTTTTTGGTTCTCCCAAAGGTAGAATAGAATACTTCTCTATCTCATTTCTTCACCCAAACACATCAAGAAGATTCATCACCAAGTTAGCTTCACTCCACCACAACTACAAGCTTTTGGGTTTCTATTTCTCTCAAAGAGAGAAGAGCATAATCCACTAGCTAATAGAAGTGTAAAGATTCACTACCTTTCTTTGATTCCCCAAGAATTTTTCATATTAGTAAGATCATTAGGATTTCAGGCTCATTCATGGTCATCACCTCCATGTAATGAAGAGCCAAATTCCCTACTCACTATCAAAATTCTCAAGAAATTTTAAAGGAGCCCTATTTAAACTATGTGAATGAAAGAAAGAAACAAAAACAATGTTTTAGCAATTCTTTGACTATCATCCTACAATCAAACCATTAGCATGTTTTAAGTTCTTGGTCAAACATCCTGCAGAAAACTATTATGCTATGAAAATAATAGAGAAATAGTAAACAATAGCAAATAGGAAACTGTCAGAAATTTGGAACAGAAAAAATAGAGACTGAAAAATTTAAAACACTGTATCCAAATCTGGCGTGAGGAAATACTCCAGAGCACATGAGAAAGTACATGGTGCCATAAGAGGATGTATCAGTTCAGGTGAGAGAGTGCTATAGGGAGAAAAACTTCATGTGATACACTCTATATTCTCGCATGATAATTCATACATCGATAGTACGGATGCATGATAGAGCTTAAATTTCCTATCAGAAAAAATTGAGAATGAGGCTAGAAATTGATCTTTCTGCACCACGGTGGGCACCAAAATGTATATAGTTGAATGTGGACCTCTAATCCAACTACACATGCAACACAGTCATTACTCACATGATAAAATTACAAGAGAAAGTATGAATTACTCAATTTGAAATTCATGGTGATGCAACCTGTTGCCTCCTATGTAGATAGGGTGTTTAATTTCTCTCAGATTGGAGAACCAACAACCATAAGACTAGTCCTACAATGGAGGATTTTCAAAAGCCATGAAGATAAACAAATTGAAATTGAGCTAAATGAATGCAATTTAATCTAAGATACTTTGAAAGAAATATGAAATGCAAATTATTCTAAAGAACTTGAAAGTAGAAATGATATTAAGCTATGAACAATTAAGAAAATTAATTCTAAAATGAGGTGCAATATTAAGCTAAAATGAAAAAACTATACTAATGTGCAATAAAAGCTTTGAATTGATAAAATTGAGACAGAAAAATACTATAGTTTGGTTACTCTTAACAATTTCCCCCTTTCAAATGAAAAATGAGGTTCATTAAATAGACAAGCCCGGGGAGAGAATGAAGAGGTTCTTGAAAATGAGCAGTTGCCTCTCCATTCCCCTTTGAGACAAAAATGCATAAATTACTTATTAAAAGAATGGAAAATGCCACACAGGGTGACCTTTTGAATATTATGAATTTTTAATTCAAAAAATGAGTGTCCATTCAGATAACAAGTAATTATTAATTCCTTTTGATGTATATTAGCCAAATGGGGTGGGTTTAATTTAATTCCAAGTACTTAGGACTTTAGAATTAAATTAATTTATCATAGGAATAATTTAGAGCTAATAAAAGTCGAAGACTTTAGGAATTAATTTTAATATTTGATTAATGCAATTTAAGGTTTTTGCAATTGACATCAAGTCGAATTAAGTTAGGTAGGAGAGATAAAATTGCCTAGGAAACTAGGACATTGGACATGTAAAATTGATGAAAATGCACCAAAATTGATTAAATTTATTAGGTGCCAATTTTGGGGTATTACAGAGTCTACTACTTATATCTAGAATCTTGTACAAAAGAATTATCAGTTGATTGTGTTTAAGGTGGTTAGACATACACCTACTTCTTATTTTTTTCATGAAATTTTCATACTACTACATTGAAATTTAAAATTTTCAACATATAGAATAATTGTTTTTCAATTAAGGCCTAGTATCTTAGAAACTAAATTCAATTTTATATAGATTTTCTTCTTACATATTTTTTATATAATATTTATAACTTATTCAATTTTTAATGTCAACTTGCCGAAACCTGATTTTCTAAAATTTCATTGCCACGTAAGGGCCTAGTTTGGTATATCATGATCCTGCACATACCCATTTCTATGAATAGAGTCCTTCTATTGAAGGCATCAAAAAAATTATTTGACTTACCACTCCTATGCTTCTACACAAATGTGTAGGTCTACAAGAATTTGACCCATCTCATATGTCTCTGATTAAACGTACCTTGATTGTTTAAACATTTCAACTCTTAATGATCGGTGTACAATGAAAATTCCTTAGGAAATAGGTAGTGTCTTCATTTCTTTAGAGATTTAACTATGGCATAAAATTATTGACCATAAACCAAATATCTTCTCTTGGCATCATTGAAATTCTCACTAAAATAAGCAATAGTTCTACCTTCTTGTGTTAACATTGTTGCAACTATATTCCCACTTGCATCACAATCCACTTGAAATACCTTATTGAAATTAGGTAAAGCTAGCATGGGTTGTTCAATTATCCTTTTTTTAGCAATTCAAAACTCTTTTGTGCTCCACATGTCAACTTGAATTCTTTCCTATCCCCTCTCATAGTCTCAATCATATGATTACAAACCAGAATAAAATTTCTAATCAACTTTTGGTAGAAACTAGCCAATCTAAGAAATGGTCTTACCTCTCCAATACATTCATCTATAGGCCAATCAAAAATTTATTTAACCTTCTTAGGATCCAACTGTGATCCATCTATTGAGATCACAAAACCCAAGTACACTATGTCATCTTTCTTGAAATAACACTTTTATGTTTATCAACAACTTCTCTTTCCTTAATCTCTACAACACTTTTCTTAGATGTAAAAAATGATCCTCCCTAATTTTAATAAAAATTAGAATGTCATCAAGGTAAACAAATATAGAATTACCCAATAATTTATTCAATACCTCATTCAAAATCCTTATGAAAGTTCTCAGTGCATTGGTCAATCCAAAGGACATCACCAACCACTCATACAATCCTTCTTTTTATCTTGGAATTTTTCTTCCATTCATTTTCTTCCCTAATTATAATATGATGATAACAACTCTTCAAAATAATGTTTGTGAGATACTTCACTCCACCCAAACAATCCATTATATCATCCATTCTAGGAAAAATAAATCTACACTTTACTATGATCTTGTTAATAGCTCTAGAATTATTACACATCCTCTATTCTTGATTCTTCTTTGGTGTTAACATTGCAATTATGACAAAAGGAATCAAACATTCTCTCATCAAAGCTTTCCTTAACAATTCTTGAACTTTCCTACTCAATTCTTCATTCTCTGTAGGTTTCATCCAGTGTGCTTGTTTGTTAGGTAATATAGCTCTATGAATCATATAATGACCAATAATCCTCACAGGTGGTAATCCATTAGGAACATTATCTAAGATTATATCTTCATACTTTGTCAGCAACTCCTTTATTTCCTTATGTTTTTACTCTTCTAATCCCAAGTCAAAATTCATTGAAATCAAAGAATAACACATACTATCATTCTTCAATCCATCCTAGAATTTATTTCCCTCTACGAAACAAAATCTAACAGTGGTACAAATTTCACTTTTATGATTCTCTACTAAAGGAAACAATACTTGTCTTTTCTCATTTGCAAAGATGGTATATGATGCAAGAGCATCCTGGGTTTAAGAGCAATCTTGCATCACCCAAAAATATATCTGGTTTTGTTTTCAATAAGGGCTATCTTGTGCAGAGCTGCTATTTATGGAAACTTGCTATTTTTAGTAAGTTGGTCATCCGAACTCAGAATGTTCTAATTTCTTCCCTGGAGGTTCATTTTGGTCAATCAACCTGTCAGTAAAGTTTCATAACCAGATCAAGTCTAGTTTTGAAGTTATTGAAAATTTTTAGTTTTGGAAACAAGGTACAAAAACTTTGAACTTAGTTTTGAAGGCTTTAGAGGCCCTGGATGAGGTTGAATGTTTGGCTTTGTAGAGCTCCTCATGCCGTTTCCAAATTGGGGTCATAATAGTCAATTGGGTCAATTGGCAATGACTTATGGTCTCTAGAAGTTGGGCCACCTGAAATGGCAGAAAATAAATTTCCTTCAAAATTTATGTTTGGGTTTCAAAATTTATTTTGAGCTGACTTTGATGTAATAAATTGAAAAATAAAATAATTCTAAGTTTGGTCAACCTTAAGGGCTAAATTTTTGGAACCTTCTTGGGTGATGGAAATTGCCTATATAAAGAAGGCTCATAGTGTTGTCTAGGGCAGTTTGAGACAGTTCTAGGTAGTAGATCGGGGTATTGATTCGAGGCTTTGTCCTACATAATATTGTAAGGGAATGCCCATGTGGCTTTCCATATTGTAATTCTGAAAGTTTGTAATTCCACATTTGTGGAGATAATAAGAAGCCATTTTTCTATTCTTGCATATTGTTGTTGTTTCTCTATTTCTATTATGTGTTTGTGGTATTAAGGGGAGCACCCTTCATCAGTATACCTATTCCTTATACCATCATGAAAATCTTTTCTAGTATGCTACCATGGTCTACCCAAAGCTATATAAAACACATCCATAGGCATAATATCACAAAGAAATTCATCTAATAAGATCATATTTTCATGTTCACCAAAATTGTTCACTTACCAGTATCCTATGATCCTCCTTTATCCATGCAATCTGATAAGGCTTCAGATACTTCAATCTCTATAATTACAAATTGTTCACCAAATCGTCTAAAGATAATTTATTCAAACTTCCACTATGAATGATCACTTGGCAACATTTTCCTTCAATTTTCTATCTAGTCTTGAAAAACCTCTTTCTTAACAACTACTCTTGATTTGTCTCTTCATGACATAGAGATCTCCTCAACATATATATATCCCCTTTTTTATCATTTATTTCTATTTGTATGTGTGTACTTTCATTTATTTTTTCACCTTTGGGTTTTTTATTAATTTCTCTTATTTTTTTGTTTCCTTTTTCCTCTCTGCATAGGTTTTAGGGCCATTCCCTCTCCTTATATATCTTGAGACTAGCTTGGTCTACAACTTTATCTTTACATTCTTGCACTTTCTCATCCTGATGATGGATCACGGAGTGTGATCCAAAATGTTGATGCTTAAAAATATACACAATCTAATCCAGAAGCACACTGACCAATTAGAGCTTCCCCATCCTCTGGATGATTCAAAGATATACTTGATTCCTCCATTTCATAAGAAAACCTACCCTTTCTCTCGATCCTCTTGTTTGAATTTCCTTGGATACATTCAGAAGCTAAGTTTCCTTCTCCTCCACATTTGAGACAACTTCCTCTAAACATTCCACTACTTGATCCTCCTCCTCTATGGAAAATTTTATCATCTTTTGTGTGTGAGATTTATTCCATAAATCTTATTTTCCTTTTCTTAGATCTAAATAATATCTTCCTCTTCCAACAAATGTTCTTCCCCTTTGAAATCTTCCATCTCTTCCCCTTTGTCTTTTCTCTTGCCTTTTTCTTCAATTATACTTTTTCCTTTAGAGCATATAGGTAAGCCTCTTCTATATTCTATAATTTAACTAAATTAATTTCATATTGAATTGAAACCCTCAAACCATTCAAATATCTAGTAACTCTTTCTGATGAACTACAACTAATTGAGAACCTGATTGATGAAGTACAAGTGATTAGAGATCATCGAGCAGTGAAGTGTTATGTAAGATAATTGAATTAGTCATTATGTTGTCATTGATGTCAACTAGCTTTGACAATACTTAGCATGGTAGTTGCAAATATCTAAGAATCTATAAAGGAAGGAGAGAAAAGATGAATAACTGAGATACCTACATGGAGGAAGATGGATATGACAGATGAGGATAAGGAATACTTTTGGTAACTCATTAATGAGTCTATGACTTCATATTCTTGACTTGATTATGTTGCATTAATCTATTATGAAGATAAATGTTACAAAGAAATGTGGTTGGTTAATGAAGCATTTCAGTATACACTGAGCTAATGTAGTGTATACCGAGAAACAATATCAACCAAGCTTGTGTTCACCAATGCATTTCTTTGTTAACTGAGTATGGACAAAAGAACTAAATGATTAGTTTAGCCAACAAAATTGATGAGCTGTAAAGTGTATGATTACAAGGTGGAAAGATAAAGTTTGTTATGAGATCTACAACTAACAAAATTTGAAGAAGATCTAAAGGATGGAATTGAAATGTGTTACTAACATAGCTGCCAAGGAAGGTTTAAGCAGTAAAATCAACAAAGGAGATTAAGCGGAAAAATATGATGGATGAAAAGAAAATAATTTACTTGTGTATTTAAGAGACTAGGGTTTCACAATGAAACGAATGCCAGAAGAAAGAAGACTGAAGAGATATTGCATGAACAAGCTTCATGCATACCTGATCATACTAGTTGAAGAAGAACCAAACTGTAGAACAGTACCGAGCATCAAAAAGCTTTACCGAGGGATAGTAAGTTATTGAATGTTGATGAAATGAATAGAAATATTGATCAAAGGATTTGTGATCCAAGAGCATCCTAGGATTCTTGGCAATCATGTATCAACTAAAAATATGCTTGTCTTTGTAGATAGATTGGTATTTTTGATCTTGGTTTGGTGGAGTTCTTACATGGTTTGGGAGACTAGTTTCTCAGTCTCTGAAGAACACTCAATGATTGAAGGTGTCAGTTCTCTACTTCTCAGTGATAACTATGTTCCTCGATCATGCTTGGCATGGTCGGTCGACTAGTGCTTGGTTATCTCCTCTATTGCTCCGTGTTCTTGCTTACCGATGGGATTATTTTGTTGGATTGGCTTGGCCAATTGGTTCCATTGATTTGGGTCACATCTCGAGTTATGGATTGACTATTGGACATGTGGGGACCTAGATCTAGTGTGTTGCATTCTTCTATGTGGATCTGATGACCATTTGGGGTCATCTTTGAGAGTTTATTTATTTTTTAAGGCTATGTGAGAGCCTACTGATGTTTAAGCATTTAATATTTCTTTGTAAGGGTTTATTGTTTCATCAGCTAACTTGTGGCTAGGAATCGATAGTTATACAATTCTTGGGTAGATGTTTAAGGTAGGAGACTAGGGGAAGGAAAGGTTAGTAGCTTGTGATCTTAGGAGTAGGAATATTTCTTGGAAGTTTGAGTACAATTTTAGATCTTTCCTAGGTGCCTACCAGTGTGCTATGCATTATAGACCTAGGCTAGCTGAATGCTGATGTTGGGGAAAATATTTGGATCCTGTAAGATCTTGTAGACTTTTATTTGCATTGTAATTGGCCATAACCGGGAAGGCCTTATAGCCCATCACATTGCATGTAATCAATGATTTGATGAATAAAGACTTATGTTTTATTACAGATCTATTGTTATTGTTGTGTATTTTTGCTGCATATTGGTTTGGCTGCAAGGTTGGTCAGTCCTTAATTGGATCCACTAGCCATGACTACATCAGGTGGTATCAGAGTGAAGTTTTTTCTAGTTTGAGAAAATTATGTTCCTGTTGGAGCTGAGTGGATCTTATGTGTTTGTGTCTAGATCTTGATTTTAAGATGCCTCCAAGGAGAAATTGTGAGATCTCTAAAGAAGAGGAAGCTACTGGAGAATTGAATATTGATGATTTTAGGGCCTTGCAAAAATAAGCGCAAGATCTGCAAGAGGATTTGAGAAAGAAGAAGCCTACCTTGAAAGAGGATAGTGATGATGAATCTAAGGAAGATCATTTTGAAGAAGTTGTTGAAGAAGCTAGAGATACTAAGGAGAATCAAATTTTGAAAGCTATGTCTAAGATTGGGAAAAGACCTAAGATTGAAGTTTCTGCATTTGATGGAAGCCTTAGGCCAGAAGAGTTGATTGATTGGATCAATGAGATTGATGAATACTTTGAGTATGAAGAAATAGAAGATCCTGATAGGGTTAGATTTACAAAGACTAAGATGAAGGGTCATGCAAATATTTGGTGGAGAGAAGTTCAGTTGGAAAGAGGTAGAAGAGGAAAAGAAAAGATCACTAAGTGGAATCGAATGGTTGACAAGTTAAAGAAGCAATTCATTCTGGTGGAGTATGAATTGGACATGTTTAATAAGATGCAAGCTTTGAAGTAGACTAACAAATCGATACAAGAGTATACCAAGGAGTTTTATAGAATCCTGATTAGGACTGGTCATTCTGAAGCTAATAAAGAAAAGGTTGCTAGGTATGTCTATGGTTTGAGACCTAGTATTCAGGAAGAGTTACTTATTGTGCGGATGACAACAATTAGTGATGCTTATCAGATGGCATTGAAGATTGAAGAGAAGTTTAATAAGAAGTATGAATGAAAACAAAATAATAGGAACCGAGGTGGTAAAACTAGTGAGATAGTTGTTGAGAGTAATATGACAGAGAATCCTAAGATTAATGTGGGATCTAGCAGTGGTCAAGTTACTAAGAATGCTAGACAGAGAGGAAGGTAGAAGAATGAGTTCACAGACACTTGTTATAACTATGGTGAAGCTAGTCATAGAAGTTGGTAGTGTTCGAAGAAAAGGGTTGCACTGACTGATGAATAAGATATTGTGAATGTTGTAGAAAAAGGTGAAACACTTATCACTAGGAGATTAGCTGCAAAGAAACAATTTGTTTAGAACTAGATGTAAGTGCAAGGATAGTATGTAATGTCATAGTTCATGGTGGCAGTTTTGAGAACTTTGTTTCAGATGAAATGGTTAGTAAATTGAATTTGGAAAGAAGGAAACATCCTAATTGTTATCAAATTAGTTGGATACAAGATGTTTCTAAGGTTAGAGTTGAATAACAATGCTTGGTTAAGTTTTAGATTGGATCTTACCAGGATGAGATATTTTGTGATGTATTGCGTATGGATGCTTGTCATCTATTGCTAAATAGACCCTGGCAATTTGACAGGAAGGTTTTGTTTGATGGTTGTGCTAATACCTATGTGGTTAGGCATGAAGGAGATTGGCATAAGATGATACCTTTATAGGAGACATGGGTTAAGGGATGTGGAGTTATCAGGTGTTGTCCTTATATCAAACCTCAAGAGCACAAGGTTCATGAACCTATTCCTGTTAAGTCTAGTTTGAAGGAGAAGGAGAATGATATCTCTAAAGAGTTTATTGAGATTAAGAGACAAATGGTCTTCTTGGTAGAGATGGTACAACAAATGGTGAAATTTGTGACATAGAGAGATGTAGATGATATTGAGTTGGTTGAGGAGTCTAGAAGGGATGAACCTTACTAAGGCATTGATGTGATCAGTAGTGGTCAGAGTTGGTTGTTATCAATTTTTGATCAAAGAAGTAAACAAAGTGGAGGGAAGAAGGACTTTTTGCATGAGATAATGAATGAAGTGAAGACTATGTGGGATGAAGGACAAGAAGAGATGTGGGTGAAGAACATATTTGGCATACTTGTTCTAATTCCCTTGAGGCATTCCTGATTTCCTTATGAGAAAATATTTCTTACCTAGGGTGTCTGATGCACCAGCATCCTAGGATTCTTGGCAATCATGTATCAACCAAAAATATGTTTGTCTTTGAAGGTGGATTAGTAGTTTTGATCTTGGTTTGGTGGAGTTCTTGCTTGGTTTGGGAGACTAGTTGCTCAGTTTATGTGGTTACCGGGGTGTTCGGTCTCTAAAGAACACTGGGTGACTGAGGGCATCTATTCTCTACTACTTGGTGATAACTGTGTTCCTCGGTCATGCTTGGCATGGTCAGTCGACTAGTGCTTGGTTATTTCCTTTGTTTCTCAGTGTTCTTGCTTACCGGTGAGATTATTTTGTTGGATCAGCTTGGCCGACTGAATCTATTGATTTGGGTCGCACTCTCCTTGAGTTATGGATTGACCGTTGGATGTGTGGGGACCTAGATCTAGCATGTTGCATGCTTCTATGTGGCTTTAATGGCTGTTTGGGGTCATCTTTGAGAGTTTATTTATTTTGTAAGGCTATGCAAATCAATATTATTTCATCAATCGACTTGTGGCTGGGAATCAATATTTATAGGTTTCTTGGGTAGATGTTTAAGGTAGGATATTGGGGGAAGGAAAGGTTAGTAGCTTGTGAGCTTAGGAGAAGGAAGATTTCTTGGAAGTTTGAGTACAAGTTTAGATCTTTCCTGGGTGCCTACCAGTGTGCTATGTGTTATAGACCTAGGCTAGCTGAATGCTAATGTTGGAGAAAAGATTTGGACCCTATGAGATCTTGTAGAATGTTATTTGACTTGTAATTAGCCGTAACCGAGAAGGCCTTATAGCCTAGCACATTGCATGTAATCAGTGATTTGATGAATAAATACTTTTATTTTATTACAAATCTATTATTATTATTGTGTATTTTTGCTACATATTAGTTTGGCTGCAAGGTTAGTTAGTCCTTAATTGGATCCACCAGCCTTGACTGCATCAACTTGTATGGACTAAGAATAGATCTGAATATCTACAAATCAAGTTTTATTGTAATCAAATCACCTACTTCTATAGTTTAACCATTATAAAGAGATAAAATCTCTTAATGGAGTGGACTTGAAAGTCTTTTTATGTCATCCATAGAATGTACATTTTTATCCTGTCAACCCCATTTAGATGATAACTATTAGTGTTAAATCCTCTAACAAGTTCACACATTATAGTGTGTTTTGTAACCTTTAATAGGGTTGGGTCTTCACCGAGCTCACTTCAGAAGAGTGAAATTTTTTTGGGTTACCGATCCTAGGTGGTTTTTCCCTTTGCAGGGTTTTGACATTAAATATTGTGTGTTATGCGTTTATGTGGTGATTGTTTGGATATCATACTTTACATGTTACATATTTGATTTGGTCAGTAATCACTATGAGAAATTAACTGGTAATTAGTAATTACACAAATAGTTAGTATTTTATGTTTACCGAGCTATAGAATTAGTTGAATTTATTTTAAGTGATACATTTTGTATTTGGGATTATGGATAACTGAGTCAACCCCCTCTCAGTTATTCTAACAATTGGTATCAGAGCATATTGCTTGCTTGCAATAGAGTTTTAAAGACTTCAGCAGAAAGAACAAAAAATGTATAAGAGGGAAGTTCCAAAGTTGAATAAGGACAACTTTACAATATGGAAAATCAAAATGAGACTTCATATATCTAGGATTGAGAATTCTTCCCTCACCCTATTAGATAATGGATACTTAGCACCACCTAGAGGACCTTTGACTCTTGATCAATTGAGAGATAGACATGAGCATAATGTTACTATGATGGAGATTGTTGCTACTCTATCAGATGCTACGTTTGAAGATGTCAAGGACTACATTACTTCAAAGGAAATATGGGATAAAATTACTCAAGTTTATAGTGGTGATATAAATGTCAGAAGAGCTAGAGCTGAAAGTTTAAGAGGAAGATTTGATGATATGAAAATGAAAGAAGGAGAAAATATAGTGCAGTATACAAACTGGATAAATGAGGTAGTTAATGCTATCAGAGGATCTGGTGGTGTCATTGATGAAGATACAGTGGTAAGAAAATTTTTAAGGAATTTATTGCCTATTTATGCAATTAGAATATCTGCAATACATTAAAATAGGTCATCACCTAAAAATACTCTCACTCTTGATAATTTGATTAGTAAGCTAACAACTTTTGAGCTAAACAAATATGATAATAGTGTTGTAACACCTATTGAGTCTTCTTTCATGATGATGAAGGGTGCTCCCCTTAATACCACAAGCACATAATAGAAATAGAGAAAAAACAACAATAATATGCAAGAACAAAAAATTGGCTTCTGATTATCTCCACAAATGTAGAATTACAAACTTTTAGAATTACAATATGCAAAGCCACATGGGCATTCCCTTAAAATATTCTGTAGGACAAAGCCTTGAATCAATACCCAGATCTACTACCCAAAACTGCCCTAGACAACACTACGGGCCTTCTTTATATAGGCAATTTCCACAGCCCGAGAAGGTTCTAGAAATTTAGCCCTTAGGGCCGACCAAACTTAGAATTATTTTATTTTACAATTTATTACATAAAAGTCAGCTCAAAATGAGTTTTGAAACCCAAACAGAAATTTTGAAGAAAAATTATTTTCTGCCATTTCAGGTGATCCAACTTCTGAAGACCATAAGTCATCGCCCATTGACACGATTGGCTATTATAACCCCATTCTGGAAATGCCACGAAGTACTCTATAGGCTAAACCTATGCAAAGCACCCATCACCCAAATTTTCAACCTCATCTGGGGCCTCTAAAGCCTTCAAAATTGAGTTCAAAGTTTCTGTACCCTGCTGCCAATACTGAAAATCTTCAATATCTTCAAAACTACACCTGATCTAGCCATGAAAGTTTGCTAGCAGGCTGATATGACTGAGATGAACCTCCATATGTAAAATCAGACATTCCAAGATCGTAAGACCAACTTACT
Organism: Chamaecyparis obtusa; assembly: GCA_027943335.1. Classification (NCBI taxonomy): domain Eukaryota; kingdom Viridiplantae; phylum Streptophyta; class Pinopsida; order Cupressales; family Cupressaceae; genus Chamaecyparis; species Chamaecyparis obtusa. The sequence continues at coordinate 61,835 of BSBK01000707.1, forward strand.
AAAAATAGCAAGTTTCCATAAATAGCAACTCTACACAAGATAGCCCTTATTGAATACAAAAATAGAAATATTTTTGGGCGATGCAAGATTGCTCTTACACCCAGGATGCTCCTGCATCAAACATCTGGGGTAATTTGAGAAGTGACCTTGTCATGACTCAGGTGTGTAGAGGAAAATCAAGACGGTTAACCTCCTCCTTTGTTAGCCATGATGAATCTTCAACAGGTCATCCTTTCCATTTGACCAAATACTCTTCATATGTCCTGTTCCTTGTGCTTCTACCAACATGACTGTCCAGTATGTCTTCAATCTCCTTGATATCTAAACTGGTTGCTGGAATACTCCATTGTGCTACTGCAACCTCATCTTCAACACCTCCTTCATGATACTCTGTCAAATCTGAAATGTTAAACACTGGTGAAATATTTAGCTCAGTAGGCAATTCTACCTCATGTGCATTTCGTGAATCATGCTTCTTCAGTATCTTACATGGTCCAAACTTCTTCATTTTCAACTTGTTATATGTACCAATCGAAAATCACTCCTTCCACAAATGAACTATGACTTCATCTCCAACCTAAAATTCCTTATGCCTCCTTTTCTCATCTGCCTTAGCCTTATACTACGCATTCATCTTGGTAATATGCTTCCTCACCTCCTCATGGATGTTCTTCAAGTGTTCTGCAAAATCCTCAGCTTCAACACTACTTATTTCTCCTTTATCTATCTTTCTCAATTCATATGCATTTCTTGGACTATTTCCATATACAATTCAAAATGGTGATTTACCAGTGCTCCTATTGATAGAATTATTGTATGCAAATTTTGCCTATGGTAAAATCAAATCCCATCCTGTTGACTTATCTCCAACCAAACATCTTAGAAAATTTTCCAAACTTCTATTCACCACCTCTGTCTGTCCATCAATCTGTGGATGATGTGATAAATTGAACTTCAAATCTGTCTTCAACTTCTTCCACAATGTCCGCTAGAAATATCTAACAAACTTAGTAGCTTGATCTGAAACTATGGTCTTTGGCAAACCATGTTGTCTCACCACTTTTCTGAAAAACAATTCTGCTACATGAACAACATCATTAGTCTTCTTGCAGGAAATGAAATGTGCCATCTTTAAAAATCTGTCAACCACCACAAAAATTGAATCATGTCCCCGTTGAGTCCTCGGTAAACCAAGAACAAAGTCCATACTGATATCCTCCCAAGGCTTCTCTGGTATAGGTAATGGCTGATACAACCCTATATTCTGCTTCATTCCTTTTGCCATCTGACATACTCTGCAACTCTGTACAAACTTCTTCACATCTTCCTGCAAGTGTGGCCAATAATAATTCTCACCAACCAAAGCAAAGGTTTTATCAGGACCAAAATGTCTAGCCAATCCTCCACTATGATTCTCTTTGATGAGATTCTCCCTCATAGAACTTTTTGGAATGCACAATTGACTCCCTCTGAATAGCATATCATTCTGGATGATGAAATCCAGCCATTTCATCCTATCTAGAGTAATAGGCTCTTTACAAGCTTTCCAAGCTCCACCAAAATCAGGATCCTCTGGATACAAATTCTTGAGTTCCTTGAACCCAACCACCTCAATCTGCATCTCTGTTAGCAATAGTTGCCTTTTTCTAAGAGCATTTGCAACCCTGTTAGACTTTCCACTTTTGTGTTTCAAAACAAATGTATAACTCTGCAAAAATTGAACCCATTTCAAATGCCTTTGATTCAACTTTCCTTGACTATTCAAATATTGCAAAGCTTGATGATCAGTATACAAGACAAACTCTTTAGGAAGTAGATAATGTCTCCACTTCTTTAATGCCTGAACTATAGCATAAAATTCCTGATCATAAACAGAATACTTCCTCTTGGCATCATTTAACTTCTCACTGAAATAAGCAACAGGTTTACCTTCTTGGCTCATAACAGCTCCTATTGTAGTACCACTAGCATCACAATCTACTTGAAACACCTTATTAAAATCTGGAAGTGCTAAAATAGGTTGTTCTGTAGCTTTTTGTTTCAACAATTGAAAACTCTTTTCTACCCCATTAGTCCACTTAAACTCTTTTCTATCCCCTCTCATTGTTTCAGTCAAGGGTCCACAAATACTGCTAAAATTTTTGATAAAATTTTTGTAAAAGCTACCTAGACCATGAAAAGATCTTACCTTGGTAGCACTCCTTGAAGTAGGCCATTCAAGGATAGCCTGTACCTTCTCTGGGTCCATTTTTAGACCTTCTGCTGAAACTACAAATCCTAAATACACTAACTCTTTCTTCACAAAACTGCACTTCTTCAAATTAATTAACAATTTCTCATCTCTCAACTTCTCAAACACCATACGAATATGCATCATATGTTCCTCCAATGTCTTGCTAAAAATCAAAATATCATCTAGGTAAACAATGAAAAACTTACCTAGAAATTCTTTCAGAACCTCGTTCATGAGCCGCATGAAAGTGCTTGGTGCATTGGTTAGCCCAAAAGGCATGACTAACCACTCATACAGTCCTTCCTTTGTCTTGAAGGAAGTCTTCCATTCATCTTCTTCTCTGATCTGAATCTGGTGATATCCACTCTTCAGATCTATCTTTGAGAAATACATAGCCCCACTCAAACAATCCATAATATCATCCATTCATGGCAATGGAAACTTATACTTGATTGTGATCTTGTTTATTTCTCTGGAATCTGTACACATCCTCCACTCTCCATTCTTCTTTGGTGCTAATACCATTGGTACAACATAGGGACTCAGACTCTCTTGAATCAACCCCTTCTGCAATAACTCATGTACTTGTCTGTTCAACTCTTCACTTTCTGTTGGTGTCATTCTATGTGCTACATTGTTTGGAAAATTGGCTCCTGGAATCAAATCCATATGATGACTATTCTTCCTTACCGGTGGTAATCCATCAAGTACATTATCAGATACAATATCCTGAAACTCATTCAACAAATCTGCAACCTCTACAAGTACATCCTCTACTTCTTCTTTACCAACTTTTGGAATTAAAGAAAAACACACATGCTCATGCTTCATACCATCTAGGAATTTTCTTCCATCAACAAATGTTATTCTTGCATTACCACATACCTTTTCTTTAGTCTCCTTCAATGACTTTAGCTGATGTCGCACTCCATCCTTTGTCAGGGAATAGGTATTCACATGACCATCATGTACAACACATCTGTCAAACTACCACAATCTACCCAACAACATACGACATGCATCCATAGAGATGATATCACATAATACCTCATCTTGGTACTCGCCAATATTGAACTTTACCAGGCACTGTTCACTGACCATGACCTTGTGGTCATCCTGCACCCAGGCAATCTGATATGGATGTGAGTGTTTCTATCTCTTGAGCTGCAACTTTGTCACCATCTTTTCTGACACCAAATTGTCAGTGCTTCCACTATCGATAATCACATCACAACATTTACCCTCACACTTGCATCTAGTGCGAAATAGGGTCCTCCTTTGTTCAGGTTCATTCTCACCACTCAGCAAGACTCTTCTGTTAATTAGCATTTCTCCTCTTTCAGCATCTTTAGAATTTGATGATCTAGCATCTTCATCTACATGTGCAACTCTGGTCTAGCCTTCATTTCTCCTGTCTGTTCTGCCTTGGCACTGAGGACATTCAAATGCCCTATGACCTTCTTTTCCATAGTGAAAACATGTTCCACGGAAGCCTCCTCTTCCAGATTCTTGTCCTCTTCCTCTGTTGGAAATATTCAAGAATTAACCAAGTTACTGAGAGGGGAGGGGTGAATCAGTAACTTCAAATTTATTTTTTTCAATATCAGATGTATTAACATAGAGTTCACTTTATCCTTTTGCATATAGAAAGCATGAAACATAAAAGCATTCACAACAATGACACATAGATTTGGTTACCTAGAAACCTTCCAAAAGAAAGTAAAACTAGGGTGGGGATGAAACCCACAAAGCTTTAATACTACAGTATAAAGTTGGCCGGTTAAGGCTTACATTGATCACTTCTGATGATCTGCCCTACTAGGAGTAATAAGGATTGCTAAATCTACCATGTTAAAGGATTTTTACAAACTTACAAAAGAAGTATGTACTCGGTAAAGAGATTTTACAAAAGACTATTAAGTCTACCTGGTTAGAGGATTTTAGTACTGATTCATTGGTTAAAATAAAATAGTATATCTCTTACTTTGCAACTGGATTGCTGAATGAGATTCGCTGATGTACTGATCACCTTTTGTGATGAATTTGTCTCTGCTGCTCCTTATGTATAGTAGCTCTTTGTAATTCACTAGTTTATGCCTTTTATCTCCCCTTTCTTTTATTCCACATTCATACTACTTGGTATTTGTACAACATTGTTTATATACAAGTCTAAACAATTAATTACAATTACAAAGTCGGCTTAAAAAATAAACATAAGTGCTACTAAGTCAGCCCAAGTATGGTTACATGATTCCTGCAAACTAACTCGGTGACTTTCTGATACTCGGCGTCCACTGCATTACTCGGCATCCTCATGCACTCGGTAGAAGTGAAGGCTTGGTTCATACTAACCACTCGGTAAGTTTCAAACTCGGTAAATACTTGTGACTCGGTAGACATAATGTCACTCAGTTTACACTGTCCTGCTTAGTTTGCACTATCCTGCTCGGTTTGCACTGTTCTGCTTGGTTTGCACTGTCCTGCTCGGTTTGCACTGTTCTGTTCGGTTTGCACTGTCCTGCTTAGTTTGCACTATTCTGCTCAGTTTGCACTATCCTGCTCGATTTGCACTCAGGATGCAAATAAGTGTTGTCAATAGTGGTAATCTTTCTTAATGCCAACAATCTCCCCCTTTGGCATTAGTGACAAAAACACTTATTGCCCAAAACTTATATACATGAACCATGCTGAGATTTATTTTGATTTTTCAAAATTTTTCTTTGTCATAGGGCTTTATAAATTATCTCCCCCTTTCAATGCACTAACTTTTTCTTCTATACATATCTCCCCCTTTTTTACAATAATGCCAAGGTGTATATACAAGTGTTTTACAGGGAGAATCCAAAATTTGATAGAAAACTAGAATGTACCTTCATTATCAGTGCCAGAGTTCTGTCCCAATTTTCTTGTAGAATCTTGCATGTTTGGATTGCAATTTGGACTTATACAGAGAGTGCAATCATGTTATCTGCTATTGAGAACTAATTGTCATGAATTAATGTTTTGGAATGTTCAATGTGCTTATACATTGTATTCATGATGGGAAGGATCATGTTCTGAATGTCTAGCAGTGTGGACCGGATCCTTGTGTCTTCTTTCAGTAGTTCTGACTGCATATTTGATAGGAATGAGATTTTCATGTGATGAGCAGAGTTTGAACTTGGTTCAAGTTGCAGCTTCTGTATGCTAATCTTCAAATCCTCATCAATTTTATTCATTTTATCCTTAACATCCTTGGTGAACTCGGCAACATTGCATAGTTTGGCCAAAAGAGAGGTAACATTCGAATAGGCAGATTCAATGTTTGTCAAAACTGAAGATAATTCTGCTTGATTAATAGCTATGTGCTGAGCAATGTGCTCAAGCACTTTATTGTTGAATTTCTTCTCAGCTTTTTCAACTAACTTGTCTGTCCCAGATGAATCCTCATTGTACTTATTTACCGCTTCTACTAATTGTAACAAAACATGTTGAGAGGAGTCTACTTTAATACCTAATGCTTTTGATAAAATGTCCTTAGCATCCTTAATGATTTTATATTCCTTGTCTCTCTCCTCTTTAAGCTTCTTTTGCTTCACTTTCCTTTAGAGGAGTTCACCTATATTTTGCATTTGATCCACTGATAGATTTGCAAAATCCAATGTTGGAATCTCTATTTCCTCATCTAGGTCTATATCCTCTACTATATTCTTGCCCAAAAATCTTATACTCGGTTGAGCCTTAGGCTTAACTATTATGGTACTTAATGCCTTAGTAGTAGTGATAGTAGACATAGTAGGACTAGCTGTAAAGAATGGTATACTGTCTACTGGAGAACTTAAAGCTGAAGAATTTACACTTGTAGAATAAAAAACTGGAATACTTACTACTAGAAAACTTGATGAAATAGGAGACTGCAACTCGGTAGAAGAAATGGTAGTTACTTCTGTTGTTGCTATAGGTGATTGGACAAATGTTGAAGTTGTCACATCTATGCTTGAAGATGTCTCTGGGCTAGATGTAGTAACTTTTGCTAGAGAGGTAGGAAGTGATGCAATGACTTTTGCCACTATCCTCACGGTATCATCTACCTCAGTGGCTTCTTCCTGTTCATCACTGTCATCTTCAATATCTTTTATTATAACTAATTCAGTACTCGGTTGGTGAAGATGGTATATGTTCTTCCATGTGGCATTTGCACTCTTCACAACCGATTCATTATTGTTAATCAGAATTAAACAAGTATTGAACTTCAGTGTCATCTTATTTTCATTCTCGTTCAATGCCTTCTTTATTTCATCATTTTTCAAGCTCGGCATTAACTATTTCAGGGTTTGATCAAATATGTCTTTTACAGTTTGCCTTGCATTGGCCCATCTCATTTTTATTTGATCTAATAAAGCTCCTGGAATCTGTTGGGCTATTTCATCAGGAGAGTATTTCCACTATCCCATCTTTTCAATGATAGCATCTTCAATCTCTTTTTGTTCTGTTTCCGATCTTATTTCATATTTTAAAGATTTTATATTACTTACTCCAGATCCTTCTCTCAAAAGTTTGATCTTCTCTTGAAGGGTTAGAGGAGGCTTTTTGAATATTATATCTTTGTCTTTTTGTCTGCCTTACCCTTTGCACTTCTCCTTGTAAATATGGTAGTGGGAGGCTTAGGTACCTTGGTGATGAATACCTTTCCTTTCTTCTTTGTAGGTTCTGGTTCCTCTGTTTTCTCATCCTTTTTCTCTTCTTCTTCAATGTCTTCTCCTCTGCCCTCGGTTAGCATTAGAGGTGTGATAGCTTGCATTTTGGCTATCCTCTTTTTTCCTTTATTTACTGCCTGTGGAAGCTTTATACTTAATTCAATTCTCACTTTTGCTTCTTCATATGTCCCAAAATATGGAGCTTTGGGATCAACGGGCTGATTAAGGAGGGCTTCAATGATATTCTTTGTTTCATCAATGTTTACCTCATAAGGAGGAGGTTTCACATGTACAATCCTTGGTTTAGCTGCTTGAATGTATACTTTGTCATAGTCCACCATGAAACAAATATCATCCTTATAATCCTCCACCAACTTTTGTGGAATCCAGAATCTGTCATTCATTTTCTCCTTGAAAGACTCAAAATAACTATCCATGATGTTCTCAAAATTTTCACCCATTTCTAAAATATATTCATTTATCTCATAAAGAATTGGCACATCCTTTCTCCATACTACTTTTCCTTTGGAAGGGAAGAATTTCTAAACATAGAAAAATAAACAGACCAGTAGAGATCCAAACTTACATGGATTGTTTTTGGAAGTTTGAATGCTTTCCATGTTCTTGTTAAACCGTTTTAACAACAAATCTACAAGGTCAAATGATAAATTATTCTTTACCACTTTGTATGCTAGGTCTATGGCTTCGCATGGAACACTATTCTGCCGACTTGAACTGTATATTTTATGAGCAATGATGTGCGTTCCAAACTTTAGTTTAGCATTAGTAATGCTGCTTACTTTCATGCCTCTACCGTCCCACTTGGCTAGGGTTTTCTTCTCCAGCTCCGGCCGACCTAGGGTTTTGGTAGATTTAACTTTGTTTAACATGGGAAGACCGGTGATTCAGGGAATCATCTTCTTAGTGATCTCTATGGGTTGCTCAAGCCAAATCTTGCCTTCATGTACACGGCTGAGAATGTATCTAACCCATTTCTCCCAAAAGTTTTGAGGTAAATGTGTAATGTGAACTGATCCCTTGTCTTCTAGATGTTTGTGCTCTGGTTTTAGAACACCATTTGCACACAGTTCCTCACGCACAATATCTAGCTCTAGGTTTCCCATCTCTTGAATTGCACAATTGAAATGATTGTGAATATCGTTAACAAGTAGTACCTTAGGAGGAATCTGAGATTGAGCTCCGTTTGGGTCTAGGGTGGCTGTAATTGTTGGCATGAGTTTGAAATCTGGTGCTCTCCATTCCCCTTGGATTATCATTTCTATTCCTTTCTTCACTGAAGCGCTGGATGATGCCATGGTAGCTCACAAAGAATTATTTTCACAAAATTATTTGAATCGCTTGATTGCTCTGGAAATTTTCTGCTCTCAAAATGCTAAAGTTCACGGTGAAGAATGAGTTTGATTTCTTGCCTTTTGTTTACAACTCTGTCATTAATGCTTAGTAGAAATTAGGGTATGAATTCTGACAGACTGTCACCCACTATGAATTAATTGCTCGGTAAAGACTTCAAAACTCGGTGAACTTGAGAATTCATATTGCTTCGACCTTGCTCGGTAATCATATTAGATAGCTCCCAACCTTGCTCGATGAAAACTAACACCGACCTTCCTGTGATCTTATTGCATCTTGTATGCCGATTTAGATCTTTCTTTTAATTCAGTTCTGGAACTGCTTGAAATTTGTCTATGAGAATACAGTTCCAGTGCTTTCTTGGAAATTTAGTTTGAGTCGGTAGAGCCACCCATTCCATTACTTGGACTGGTTTTCACGGTAGATTTAGGAATCCACTATTGTCTCATCTGTTTCCTAATCTTAGTTGCTTCATTCTTCTTTCCATCTTCAACTTCACTAGCATTCATGCAATTTTTGGCTATGACCAAGTTTAGTGCATTTGAAACATCTTATGGTAGTATCTCTTTTCCTTAGATGATGTTTTATGCAGTTCATACCAATGTGTCCATATTCTCCACAGTAATGACATCTACACCAAGTGTTGTAATCCCATCCAAACATTGCTTTCATAATTTGTTCTACTGGATTGAATGTTTTGGATCTGCACTCAGATGCCTTGTGACCTTGTTTGTTGCATTTGTGACAATTACCTTTGAATCTTGGTTTTTCCTTGCATTCATTTGCTTTGTGACCATGTTGATTGCAGTTGTAGCATTTTCCATTGAATTCTACTTTTTCATTGCTCCAAAATTTATTTGAAGTATGTCCTATTTTTCCACAATGATTACAAGTAGGTTTTTGATTCCTTCAAGTACCTTGCTTAGAAGATTCACCTTCTCCTTTGTATCCAAGTCCCACTTTTCCTTTTTGCCTATGAAAATTTTGATCATGCAACGGATTTAAGTCTTCTTGGTTCTTCAGCATTCTTTCATTGATTTGTTTTTCAGTGTTTAGGTCATCCACCAATCTTAGATTGATTTTCTTTTCAGATCTTAGTTCTTCTCTTGTGCTTTCTATTTTTGATCTTAGAGTCAGAATTTCCTCATTTGTATGGGAGATCTGATCAATTAGGTTTTCTAGCTGAAGGGTTTTATTTTAGACTTCATTGTTCCTTCCAACTAATTCATCTTTCAACTTGTTTCTTTGTTCTAAGATCTCACAAAATCTTGTTGAGTGTAGTTCTTGTTCTCTTTTTAATTTTCTCACTTCTTCCTATAGAGACCCATTCTTTTCTAGGAGTTCTTTGACAGCATTGTTTGCTTCATTTGAGCTATTTGAGGGAAAAAGATCTTCAATCTTTTCTTCAATGTAATTATGATCATTCATCTGATTTGCAAGTTCCTTCCTTCTTCTTAGGGATTGGGAAAGATGTTCTTTTTCTTCTTTAAGTTTAGCTATGGCCATTTCTAGATCTAGCTTTTCATTTTCAATCACCTTGTTCAGTTTGAATACCTCCATTGTCCTGGATCTTTGCTCAAGCTAGTTAAGTTTTATCTTGAGAACCAATACAGCTCTGATACCAATTGTTGGAAATATTCAAGAATTAACCAAGTTACTGAGAGGGGAGGGGTGAATCAGTAACTTCAAATTTATTTTTTTTCAATATCAAATGTATTAACATATAGTTCACTTTATCTTTTTGCGTATAGAAAGCATGAAACATAAAAGCATTCACAACAATGACACATAGATTTGGTTACCCATAAACCTTCCAAAAGAAAGTAAAATTGGGGTGGGGATGAAACTCACAAAGCTTTAATACTGTAGTATAAAGTTGGCTGGTTAAGGCTTACATTGATCACTTCTAATGATCTGCCCTGCTAGGAGCAATAAGGATTGCTAAATCCACCATGTTAAAGGATTTTTACAAACTTACAAAAGAAGTATGTACTCGATAAAGAGATTTTACAAAAGACTGTTAAGTCTACCTGGTTAGAGGATTTTAGTACTGTTTCACTGGTTAAAATGAAATAGTATATCTCTTACTTTGCAACTGGATTGCTGAATGAGATTTGCTGATGTACTGATCACCTTCTGTGATGAATTTGTCTCTACTGCTCCTTATGTATAGTAGCCCTTTGTAATTCACTACTTTCTGCCTTTTATCTCCCCTTTCTTTTATTCCACATTCATACTACTTGGTATTTGTACAACATTGTTTATATAAAAGTCTAAACAATTAATTACAATTACAAAGTTAGCTTAACAAATAAACATAAGTGCTACTAAGTCGGCCCAAGTATGGTTACATGGTTTTTGCAAACTAACTCGGTGACTTTCTGATACTCGGTGTCCGCTACATTACTCAGCATCATCATGCACTCGGTAGAAGTGAAGGCTCGGTTCATACTAACCACTCGGTAAGTTTTGAACTCGGTAAATACTTGTGACTCGGTAGACATAATGTCACTCGGTTTACACTGTCCTGCTCGGTTTGCACTGTCCTGCTCGGTTTGCACTGTTCTTCTCAGTTTGCACTGTCTTGCTCAGTTTGCACTGTTTTGCTCGGTTTGCACTATCCTGCTTAGTTTGCACTGTTCTGCTCGGTTTGCACTGTCCTGCTCAGTTTGCACTCAGGATACAAATAAGTGTTGTCACTAACAATAATCCTGCTTAATGCCAACATCCTCTTCCTCTCTGATCTCTATTACTCTGATCCTGGAAATGATTGGAATTATTTCCTCTCTGATTATAACTACTACTGGCCTCATCCTTCTTTTTCGGATCTTCATTTCGGCCACCATATGACCATCCACCAGATCTTCCACCATGACCTCTTCCATTTTGTCTACTCTCAAACTTCTTGTTCAGCTTTTCCTCTACTTTTAGGGCAAACTAGATTCAAACCAGATTCAACTCCTCCTGAATGCTTGGCCTTAACCCATTAATGTATCGGGAAACTTTCTCCTTGTCAACTTCTGCATGGCCTGTTCTGATGAGGAGTCGATACAACTCCTTTGTATACTCCTAAACAGATCTTCCTGCTTGCTTCAAACTTTGCATTTTCTTTAGTAGGTCAAGCTCATAATCAATAGGAATGAACTGTCACTTCAATTTATCCACCATCCGATCCCATCTTGTGATTTTATCTTTCCCTCTTCTATTTCACTCCTATTGAATTTCTTGCCACTAGATCTTCGCATGACCTTTCAATCTGGCCTTCACAAATTTGACCTTATCAGGATCCTCAACATGTTCATACTCAAAATATTCCTCACATTCATTGATCCAGTTGATCAATTCCTCTGGGTTAAGATTTCTAGAAAATGTAGGAACCTCAATCTTAGGTCTTTTCCCAATCTTGGAAATCACCTAAAAAAGTCTTTCTTCCTCTTGGTTCACAATTTTAGCTTCTCCTTCTTGATATTCTTCTTCAGCTTCATCCTCACTTTCATCTCTGACATTAAGATTCATTCCTCTACGAATCTCTTCTTGCAATTCTCACACTCGTCTCTGCAGCTCTCTAACCTCAGGTGTCACAGCACCAGCTCTTTCACCACATTCTCTTCGTGGAGGCATTTTCACGATGCGCTCTGAAACCCTAACCATGGTCCTAGTGTAAACTGCCTCACAGTCGGTGATCTATTTACACACTCAAGAAATCCTACTCTGATACCACTTGATGAAGGGTGCTCCCCTTAATACCACAAGCACATAACAGAAATAGAGAAACAACAACAATAATATGCAAGAACAGAAAATTGGCTTCTTATTATCTCCACAAATGTGGAATTACAAACTTTTAGAATTACAATATGCAAAGCCACATGGGCATTCGCTTACAATATTCTATAGGACAAAGTCTCGAATCAATACCCAGATCTACTACCCAGAACTGCCCTAGACAACACTACGGGCCTTCTTTATATAGGCAATTTCCACTGCGCGAGAAGGTTCTAGAAATTTAGCCCTTAGGGCTGACCAAACTTAGAATTATTTTATTTTACAATTTATTACATCAAAGTCGGCTCAAAATGAGTTTTGAAACCCAAACAGAAATTTTGAAGAAAAATTATTTTCTGCCATTTCAGGTGACCCAACTTCCGAAGACCATAAGTCATCGCCCGTTGACCCAATTGGCTATTATAACCCCATTCTGGAAATGCCACGAAGCTCTCTACAGGCTTGACCCATGCAAAACACATGTCACCCAAATTTTCAACCTCATCTGGGGCCTCTAAAGCCTTCAAAACTGAGTTTGAAGTTTCTGTACCCTGCTGCCAATATCAAAAATCTTCAATATCTTCAAAACTACACTTGATTTAGCCATGAAACTTTGCTGGCAGGCTGATATGACTGAGATGAACCTCTATATGTAAAATCAGACATTCCGAGATCGTAAGACCAACTTACTAAAAATAGCAAGTTTCCATAAATAGCAACTCTGCACAAGATAGCCCTTATTGAATACAAAAATAAAAATATTTTTGGGTGATGTAAGATTGCTCTTACACCTAGGATGCTCCTGCATCACATGACTTCTCTGAGGATCGGTAAGTCTAGTAGTAGAAATAATAATGATGATAATGACAATAATACTAATGATGATCTTGATGAGCTTGAAGCTCTTATGGCTAGGAGGTTACCTAAAGGTAAAGGTAGATATAGGGGAAAATTACCTTTAGCATGTTTTAACTGCAAAGAAGTTGTTCATATTGCTTCTAGATGCCTGAATAGGAAAGAAGATGATAGAAACAGGGATCAATATCATGAGGTGAAGGAAGCTATGGGAGGAGAAACAATAGAATTTAGAAAAACTACAATAGAGATAACCAAGAAAACAATGATAAAGGAAACAAGGTATGCTACATTGCTAAAGAGAATGATACCAAGACTGACACAGATGATGATGTTGAAGTAGTTTTTGCTGTGATGAAAGATGATTTTGAGGAATAAGAAAGGTATGTAGAGACAAAAATCATTTCTAAGGTTAATAAAAATGATACATGGATCATTGATAGTGGTTCTCCCATCACATGACTGGTGATGAAGAAAAATTTGATCATCTTGAGCAATATAATGGAGGATCTATAAAAATGGGTAATGATACACCTTTTTATGGTTAGAGGAAAGGGATCTTTCCTGATAAATGATAAAATCAAATGTGATAATGTTTATTGGGTAGAAGAACTAAATTATAATCTGCTAAGTGTGGCATAGCTTAACAACTCAGGTCATCAAGTAGCTTTTGAGAGGAAAAAGGTTAAGATATTTGATGATGGAGGAAAACTTATTGGAACATGAGCACAAACAAAAGGTAACTTGTTTTATCTTGATAATGATAAGTCTTCTTGTTTAATAATGAAAAATGAGGATGCATGGATATGGCATAAAATTTTATGTAATGTAAACTTTGATAACATGATTAAAATCAGTAGAAAGAAAAAGGTTAGAGGTCTACCTAGCCTAGCAAAGTTGGATCATGTTATGTGTCATGAATGTCAAAAAGGTAAAATGACAAAATCTAGTTTTAAAAGTAAAGACTATTCAACAAAGAGAATTTTGGAGCTATTTCACACTGACCAATGTGGTCCCATGAGAACATAGAGTTATTATGGAGATAGATACTTCATTCTGTTTGTTGATGATTACACTAGATTAATGACTATGATGTTTTTAAAAGAGAAATCAAAGACATTTAAGATGTTCAAATGTTATAAAGAAAAGGTAGAGAAAGAAACTAGGAAGGAACTAAAATGCTTGAGATCTAACAGAGGTGGTGAATTTATTTCTAATGAATATACTAACTATTGTAATGAGCATGGTATAAAAAGATAGGTTTTAGCACTGAGAACACCTCAGCAAAATGGGATTGCTGAAAGGAGAATAGATCAATTGTCAATTGTGCAAGGACATTGATGTTGCAAAAGAATATTGCTCAAACATACTGGAGAGAAGTAGTCAGCACAACTATTTATGTTTTGAGTAGAGTACAATTAAAGGACGTAAACAAAACACCCTACAATCTATGGTTTAGTCACAAACTAACTGTAAGTTACTTCAAAAATTTTGGTAGAAATTTTTTATTTTGAAAGATGAAAGAAATGGAAAGTTTGACTCTAAAGGGAATGAAGGGATATTTCTTGGATATTCCACTAAAAGAAAATCCTTTAAGTGTCTGAAAAAAGTTACTAATAAAATGATTGAAAGTACTAATGTTAGGTTTGATGAATTTGATACTAAGAATAGTCAAGAAAGCATTAGGGAGCCAAAAGACTATGATATATTCACTTACATTGAAAAACTAGAGTACCTACCAAAGCCACAGACTATGTTGACTGGTCATCAGGAAAACAACACCGAGGAACAACAAAGAGAAACTGATGATCAGGAAGGACCTACTGAGAAAGCACATGAACGTGAATAGGATGAACAAAAAATAAGAGATCAAGTAATGGCTAGATTTGTCAGAAGACATCATCCTGAGAACCAAGTCATTGGCGACAATAAAGCTGACATGATGACAAGAAGTAAGTTAAGACAAGGTACATTCTTAGTTTGTGAGTTTGAACCGAAAAATGTTAAGGTTGCATTAGAGAATGAAGAATGGGTAAATGCAATGAATGAAGAGATAGAACAAATAGAGAAAAATAGGACATGGACTTTAGTACCTAGGCCTAAAGATAATAATGTTATTGGTACTAAATGGATTTTCAGAAACAAGATGAATGAAAATGGAGAGATTACAAGAAATAAAGCTAGACTTGTATGCAAGGGGTATGCACAGGAGGAAGGTATACATTATGGTGAGAGTTTTGCACTTGTTACTAGACTAGGAGTCAAAATGTTACTTGCATATGCAGCACATAATAAATTTAAAGTTTATCAAATGGATGTTAAGTCTGTATTTATGAATCAGATACTAGAAGAGGAGGTCTACATCAAACAACAAGAAGGGTTTGTTGATCCAGACAAGAAAGATATGGTATGTAGACTACATAAAGCTTTATATGGTTTAAAAAAAGCACCTAGAGCCTAGTATGAAAGGATGCATACTTATTTGTTAAGTATTGGTTTTGTTAGAACTAGTGAGAACAACAATTTGTGTATGAAAGGAGATACTGATGATACTATTTTGATTGCTCAAATATTTGTGGATGATATTATTTTTGGAGGACAAGATCATATTTGTAAATCATTTTCTAATGAGATGTGCAAAGAATTTGAAATGTCTATGTTTGGAGAGATTAATTTCTTTTTAGGCTTGTAGGTTATTTAGCAGAATGATGCAATATTCATCACACAATCAAAGTATATAAAGGAAGTACTATGAACATTTGGCATGGTAGATGCTAAACCAGTTGGAACACCGATGGTCACAAGCTACAAACTGACTAAAGATGATAAAACTATAGAGGTGAACCATACATTGTACCGATATATGATTGGTAAGTTGATGTATGTAGTGCATAGTAGACCAGATATTGCACATGTTGTGGGAATTGTTGCTAGATTTTTTGCAAATCCAAAGGAGTCACACATGATTGTGACTAAAAGAATCTTAAGATACCTGAAGAAAACAAAGGACTATGGATTATGGTATCCTAAGGAAGGGAATTTTGAACTAAGAGTCTACACCAATGCAGATTGGGCTGGAAATATAGATGCAGGTAAAGTACCATCAGAGGAGCATTTATCTTTGGTGAAAGACTTGTTACTTGGAGAAGTAAGAAACAACCTTGTATTTCTTAGTCTACTGCCCAAGCAGAGTATGTTGCTGCTACTACAAATTGTTCAAACATTGCCTACATCAAGCAAGTGTTGGAAGGGATGAATGAGGTAATCACTGAGTCAGTGATTATATACTATGACAACACAAGTGCAATAAATATTTCTAAGAATCTTATAATGCACTCAAAGACTAAGAACATCTCTATTATGTATCACTACTTAAGAGAATAGGTACATGAGAAGAAAGTTAAACTATAATATGTTACATTAAAAGAGGAACTTCCTAACATATTTACCAAGCCTCTACCAAAGGAAACTTTTGAATACTTGAAGACTAGACTTGGGGTCCATCCCCTATCTACCAGTCACTAATGTGATCTGGAGGTTGCATCAGCCTAATCTTATCAGAAGATCATTTATGTTGATGCATCATAGCTCACACTTTGGATTTTGTCGAAAGTTGTAAAATATTTCAAGAACAGCTATTTGCATATCGGTATACTGAGATACAAAGATACATTGTATGCACCAGACAAGAGAGAGTCACATGGCTAATACAGAGTTGTATGTTTATGTGTTTCTTTGGCATTATTGTCAAAGAGAGAGATAAACAATATGATAACTGAGGAGATCACTGGACATCTTTCTAAGGGATATACAATTTGAGAAAGTTAGGGAGAGTTTTGAAGATTTGTTGCTGGGAACAAAAGGAATCTGAGAACTAGAAAGATCATATCTACAGAGGAAAGTCTACATTTTCAATGTTGTCATGTAACATAGTGATTAAACATATTAAGCTAAGGAGAGCTTACCGAGATACAATATTTTCTTATAGAGTTGTAGAATACATGTTTGGTATGTGTGTGGTATACTTTACTTCATATTGCTTGAGTTGTCATCAATGCCAAAGGGAGATATTGGTGAGCTACAACTAACTGAGAACCTGATTAATGAAGTACAAGTGATTAGATATCATTGAGCACTAAAGTGTTATGTAAAATAATTGAATCAGTCATTATGTTGTCATTGATGTCAACTAGCTTTGACAGTACTTATCATGGTAGTTGAAAATATCTAAACATCTATAAAGAAAGGAGAGAAAAGATGAAGAACCAAGATACCTACATGGAGGAAGATGGATATGATAGATGAGGATAAGGAATATTTTTGGTAACTTATTGATGAGTCTATGACTTCATATTGTTGACTTGATTATGTTGCATTAATATTTTATGAAGATAGAAGAAAAATGTTACAAAGTAGTGTGGCCGATTAATGAAGCATTCTAGTACACATCGAGCCAGTGTAGTGTATACTAAGTGATAGTATCAACTGAGCTTGTGTTCACTGACACATTTCTTTGTTAATCGATTATGGACAAAAGAACTAAATGATTAGTTTAGCTGACAAAATTGATGAGTTGTAAAGTGTATGATTACGAGGTGGAAAGATAAAGTTTTTTGTGAGATCTCCTACTAACAAAATTCAAAGAAGATGTAAAGGATGGAATTGAAACATGTTAGTGACACAACTACTGAGGAAGGTTTAAGTGACAAAATCAATGAAGGATATTAAGCGGAAAAATCTGATGGATGAAAAGAAAATGGTTTACTTGTCTATTTAAGAGACTAGGGTTTCATAGCGAAATGAATGTTGAAAGAAAGGAGACTGCAGAGATATCACATGAAGAAGCTTCATGCATGCTTGATCATACTAGTTGGAGAAGAACCAAACTACCTGGAATAGTAATGAGTGTCAGAAAGCTTTACCGAGGGATAGTAAGTTATTGAATGTTGATGAATTGAATAGAAATATTGATCAGAGGATTTGTCTAGACTAAGAATAGATCTGAATATCTACAAATCAAGTTGTATTGTAATCAAATCACCTACTGTTATAGTTTAACCATTGTAAATAGAAAAAATCTCTTAACTGAGTGGACTTGAAAGTCTTAATATGCCATTCATAGAATGTACATTGTTATCCTGTCAACCCCATAGTGAATGCTAGTTGGATGATAACTGTTAGTGTTAAATCCTCTAACAAGGTCACACCTTATAGTGTGTTTTGTAAGCTTTAACGGGGTTGGCTCTTCAATGAGCTCACTTTAGAAGAGTGAAATTTTTTTGGGTTACCGGTCCCAGGTGGTTTTTCCCGTTGCATGGTTTTCGCATTAAATATTTTGTGATATGTGTTTATGTGGTGATTGTTTCGATATCATACTTTACATGTTGCTGTTGGATATAATTGTCTAATTGTGTGTTGTCCTTGATGTCACACAAATGTCATATCAATTATCACTCTATGTCTACCGAGCTCAGTTGATCAGCTAAGCAATTTTTAGTGTTTTCCAAGATCACTCGGGCGTCAAAGGAAAATATGGTAGAAAATAGTGTTAACTGAGCTTCCATGGTTAGTGAAGAAAAGTTAGTGTTTATCATGTTCACTTGGTCTCCAAAGGATGTTGTAGAATTCACAGTGGTAACTGAGTTTCATTTGGTCAAAAAAGGAAATCTTTTTAGGATTAGTGTTTACCGAGCAAGGTTGGCTAATGAAGGATTTTGTTAATTCTAAGAAATAAAGTTTATTTATTCCAGCTGACTGAGGTAATGATTATTAGTGTTTGTAACATGTTTATGAGCCAACTTAACAATCTGAATGGTATATATAAAAGGTCAAGTTGAGAATTCAATGTGTGGATGTGTGAATGGATGGATGAGTGAACATGCAAAAGAATTGATCATTTTGAAGGAAGGTGTGTGTGAATTTTGAAGGATGGTTAGATATCCTTGAGGAGCAGTGAAGATATATTTGATCAAGAAGGATCTAGTGAAGCAGAACATAGATCTATAATCAGCAATTCAGTTGCATCTTATTCAGGTCATTTTATTGTTACTTTCTTACCATTGTAGCAGTGATTTCAAAATCTCTTAATAGAGTTGGTTTAATAGCCATTTTGTAAATCCTCTAACAAGGTGACAGTTCTATTCAATTATTTCAAAGACCTCTCACAAGGCTACTCCTAGCAGGGTGATTAAATCCTCTAACAAGGTCACACCTAACAGTGTGTTTTGTAAGCTTTAACCAAGTTGGCTCCTAACAAGGCTCACTTCAAAAGAGTGAAAAATAGTAACTAGTTACATTGGTGGTTTTCCCAAATTGGGTTTCCACATTAAATCTGGTGTCACATGTGTTCATGTTATTTTATTTATGCATACATTTTAATCACTAATGAATGCTTAAGATTAGTTATAATTAACACTCACTGCAATAACCGAGTTACAACATTTCTCTGTATGTTTGTCAAGTAACAACAATAAATGATTTAATAAGACATCTAAGGGATCTATGGTAATATGTTTTTTGGTTAACTGATTCAACCCCCCCACCCCCCCCCTCTTAGTTACTCCATCTATATTTCCAACAATTGGTATTAGAGCCATTTGGTGCTTGCAGGAAGGGTTTCAAGGACCTAAGCTAAAGATCAGGATGTCTTACAAGAGAGAAATTCCAAGGCTTAATAGAGATAACTTTTTAGCATGGAAAGGACTCATGAGACTTCATTTGGCTTCCATTGGTGTTTCAGGATGCAAATATCTTGATGAAGAATATACAACTCCTACTAGCACATTATCTATTGAAGACATTGCAGAGAAAAAGAACCATGACACCATGATGATAGACATTGCATCAGCTCTTAGCTATGAAGAATTTGATGAGATCAAAGATTGCACAACTTCTTAAGCAATGTGGAACAAGCTAAAGAAAATTTATGGTGGTGATGACAATGTGAAGAGAGCCAAAGAAAAAATCCTAAGAGGATAGTTTGATCAGATGAAAATGAGAGAAGATGAAAACATTGCATAATATGTTGAAAAGATCAAGGCAAGTGTTAGTGCAATCAGAGCTTTTGAAGGAACAATTGATGATGAAACTGTTATAAGTAAAGTTCTCAGAACATTACTCCCTGTCTATGCAATAAGAGTATATACTATTCAAGAGAGAAGATGTGAAGAAAATCACAATATAACTTTGGATGCCTTTGTGGGAAGATTGACAGCCTTTGAGTTGGATAACTATGACAACTATGTTCCAACTTCCAAAACTATTGAATCAGCATTTGAGGCCAAACTTTCACTTAAGAAGGGAAAGAAAATAAAGGACATCTAGTCAGAGAGTGAAGAAGAATCAAAGGAAAGTTATGATAGTGATCTTGAAGTTATTGAAGCATTACTTGCAAAGAAATATTCTAGAGGCAGAGGTAAATACAAAGGTAAAGCTCCCTTAATCTATTTTTCATGTGAAGAAATTGGTCATATTGCAGCTAGGTGCCCAAACAAGCAAAGCAAGGATGAGAAGAAAGGTCACAAGTACAATGGCAAGAAGAATTTCAAATCATTCAAGGATAAAGGTAAGAAAACATGTTTTATGGCTAAGGATTCTGATAATAGTGAAGATGAAATTGTCTACATTCCTATAAAAGATGAATCTGATGATGATGAAGATAAGATGGCACTTATCTCTCATGTAAGCAAAAATGATACATGGATCATAGACTGTGGATGTTCACATCATATGACTGGTGACAAAAAAAAGTTTGAACACTTTGAAGACTATGATGGTGGTAATGTAAGGTTTGGAAACAATGAACCTTGTTGCATAAAAGGAAGAGGAAAAATCTCATTAACCAAAGAACTTATATCTGATAATGCATATTTGGTTGAAGGACTAAAGCATAATCTTCTAAGTGTAGCACAGCTAATCAACATTGGATTCGAGGTTGAATTCACGCATGGAAAAGCAAGACTTCTGGATGACAAGGGAAAATTGATTGGATCAAGAAAACAAACCAAAGGTAACTTGTTTTATCTTGATCTTGGTGAATGCTCATGTTTTATTTCTCAAATTGAAGAAAGTTGGTTATGGCACAAAAGGTTATGTCATGTAAATTTTGATAACATGGTGAAAATAAGCAAATTCAAGAAAGTAAGAGGCATTCCTACTTTGAAGAAACTTGATGTTGGTCTATGCAAGATTTGTTAGATTGGCAAAATGGGAAAGACTAGCTTTAAAAGTAAAAACTATCAGTTTGAAGATATTTTGGAAATTATGCATACTGATTTGTGTGGACCTATTGGAATTAAGAGCTATACTGGAGAAAAAAAAATTATTCTCTTTGTTGATGACTACTCTAGAATGATGATTGTTATGTATCTAAGAGAAAAGCCAGAAGCATTTGAGAAATTCAAATGGTATTTGGAAAGAGTAGAAAAGGAAATAGGAAAAGAATAAAGTGCTTGAGATCAAACAGGGGTGGTGAATTCATCTCCCATGTATTCAATAATTTTTGCATTGAAAGAGGAATCAAAAGATAGGTATCAGCCCCAAGAACTCCTGAGCAGAATGGAATAGCTAAAAGGAGGAATAGATCTATCATGGATTGTGGAAGGACTCTAATTATTGAAAAGAACATTGCTATGAAATACTAGAAGGAAGCTATTAGCACTGCAGTTCATACCTTAAATCGAGTACAGTTGAAGAAAGACACATTCAAAACTCCTTATGAGTTATGGTATGGCTATAAACCCAATGTAAGTTACCTGAAAGTATTTGGTAGTAAGTGTTACATCTTAAAAGAATCTATAAAAGGAAAATTTGATGTGAAAAGTGATGAAGGAATATTTTTGGGATATTCTTGCAAGAGTAAGGCATATAGATGTTTGAATTTGTCTACTCACAAAATCATAGAAAGTGCACATGTGAAAGTTGATGAGTTTGTAGAAAAGACTAAAGAAGAAAGCAAAAAGGAACCAGAGGATTATAGGAGATTTGTTTACATTGAACCTGATACATTACCAGACACATCTATTAATAAGGAGACTGCATCTACCGAGCCCAGTATAGTAACCGAGTCACAAGAAGAAGTTCAAACCAAGTCACAAGGACCCGAGTCTCAGTCTGAAGCTATCGAGCCTGAGCAACCAAAACCTAAAGATGAAATTGAAGAAGATGACAATGTAACTCATTCAAGAGGCAAGGAACTTGTATTGGCCAAGTATGTCAAGAGGCATCATACACCAGATCAAATTATTGGAAATAAATCAGAAGGTACTATGACAAGAAGTAAACTAAAAGGTACATGTTTACTTGCTGATTTTGAACCTAGAAATATCAAAGATGCATTAGAATATGAAATTTGGATTGAGGCTGTGAATGAAGCAATAAAATAAATAGAGAAGAACAAAATATGGACTCTTGTACCTAGGCCTAAAGATAAAAATGTAATTGGAAAAAAATGGGTATTCAGGAATAAGTTGAATGAAGATGGTCAAGTATCAAGAAACAAAGCTAGATTGGTGTGTAAAGGATATTCTCAAGAAGAAGGCATAGATTATGGTGAGACTTTTTCTCCTGTTGCAAGATTAGAAGGTGTAAGAACTCTACTTGCATATGCAGCACATAAAGGATTTAAGGTATATCAGATGGATGCAAAATCTGCATTTCTCAATGGTATTATTGATGAAGAAGTCTTAATTGAGAAACCTAAAGGTTTTATTGATCCAGACAAAAGCAATATGGTCTACAAGTTACACAAAGCATTTTATGGTCTAAAAAATGCCCCTAGAGCATGGTATGAAAGATTACATAACTATCTTATTCAGATTGGTTTCAAAAGAGCTAATGATAACAGTAGTTTATACATCAAGGAAGGACCAGATAACAAAAATGTTTTGGAAGAAATATTTGTGGATGATACTGTGTTTACAGGTAATGATGATCAGTGCAAAGAATTTTTAGAGAAAATGAACAAAGAATTTCAAATGTCTATGTTTGGTCAAATAAAGTTCTTTGTTGGTCTTCAAATTCAGTAGAGCAAGAACAGTATCTACATTACTCAGTCTAAATACATCAAAGAAATACTTAAGAAGTTTGGTATGGAAGATTAAAAACTAGTTGGTACCATCATGTGTACTGGACTGAAGCTTACCAAAGATGATGATTCAAAAGAAGTATATCAGACCTTATACAATGTTGGTTGTTCCCTTTGATCTTCAAAACTTGTAGATTTATACTTTGATGGATAGCTATAATGAAACTTTGACTCTATCACCACTCCAAAGTCTACAAGGAAGAGGGCCAATTAACAAGGATCAAGGAGATCCTCCTACACTTTGAGCCTCAATGCTCAGGCGGGTGTACCCTTGACTCACTTCTTCAAAGGAGTCTCTAAATAATATATAACTATACCCTTTACTATCTGATTGAAAGTTTTATCATTTAATTGCGTGTGTGTGATTGCTAATGATGGACTACTTCCAGAGAATGGATCAGTGCCTTATCCCAGGGCAGAGAGTCACTTAACAACCTATATCACCCTAAAACCTTAACTCAAACATATATAGACTCAGAGTAACTACTTTCCCTATTACTCCCCTCACTCACATATCAGGACATCAAATCCTTATCTTGCCATGAACTCACTGAACTTACCTTAAAGACTTTAATCCTAACTTTGTTAGGAACTCAAAGATAACCCCAAAATACTCTTTGTTTAACATATGCTAACCCACTTTGTGCAATCAACATATATGAGCTCAAGAGCAAAACAAAAAGACATACACCAATATGAGATTGGAATCCAAAATATTCTTACTAAGACTTGCAAAATCAATACATTACCAAATGACAAAATGTACAAAGGAAACAAACCCTAAATCCAGGCTCTCCTTGTTCAAATTTTCACTATCAACAATCTGGGATGAAAACCAAAAGAATTGGAACCCCTGCAAACTCAAAAAGTCTACAACTTATACCCCCTTAGTCATCTTGGAAATTTGCAACAAGCTACAGATGACTAGGGTTAGGGTTTCAACCACCCAACCTACTAGAAACAATCTTGAATTTAATTCAGGGGTGGGAAACACATCCAATCTAGGAAAGAGGAAATCTTGAACTGATCCTTAATTATGAAAGTCTTCTTTGCAAGTACAAAGGATCACAAAACCAAGCTCAAAAGGACACCCTGCAACATGCCTTGAGCCACAACTGCAACGTACATGCTCTACAAACAAGCACTAGACATCTTGGAACACATTACAAACCAATCGCTTTTCACCAAAAAGGATTGTTTCTGAATTGAATTCCATAAAAATGGTACCCTCTCTCACTGGAAACTCTCAAAAATTCAAATTTGAATCTCAATGGTTATTTCTTTGGTGCCTACAGGGAAACGCCAGCCAAAATTTAAACCTTTACCAACTTTAAAACACAGTCATCCGATCAATCTCCCTTCACAGGCTTTATGAATTTCCTTAAAAGTGATCCCAATCAAACTTAGCAAATTGGCAACAAAGAACCTTCACCGACTCACAAAACACTTCACTCCTTCGCTAAATAATTTAGTGACTTCCCGACTACTGTTTGCCAAATTGCCAAACAAACTAGTGAATCACCTTTTTTATGCGCGAATGTGCGAACACGTTGAATTTTGTCGGCACCACCAGATCTTTATCCACTCCCCCAAACCTCACACCCCACCTAGGCCTGCTCGATGCCACATGTCATCATGCCATTCACTGCAAGCACCGAGTCACCTGACATAGGACCCATCACTCGTCAACCCTTTTAAACACTGCAAGATCAGACGGTTGTTGCATGATCACAAGGGGAAAGAATATTCCTTGTGGTCATGTGGCAACCATAGGATTGAAAGGGCTCTGACCAATAGGCCCACATCTCTACCCTGCATTTACTAGAACCCTGCCACCTCAACAACCTTTGACAGTGGGCCCACTGCAAACAAACCTGTCAACATCCAATCAGATGGTGAGTGCATGATCGCAAGAGGAAAGAATATTCCTTGCGATCACACACCGAGTGTAGATCTTAAATCTCTGACACCAGGCCCCGCTGACATGAAATCCAACTCATCGCAGGCAACCAATAGAAAATTGACACATCAATGCCACCGAGTAGATAGGCCCCACTGCATGCCCATAGAATAAAATCCAACAGCCTTCATACTACATCAAAGACTCTCGTTAAAGCATGGAGATTAAAAGGCTTGCATCTTTTCCTCGTGGTATAGCGACAACCACCGATCTTTGTCACCCGTTAAACATCTGTCAGACCCTAGCTGATGGGCCCGCTGGGACATGTGTCAACCGGTCACATGGTCGCATGTCAAAAATTCCTAACATGCGATCATGTGACAACCAATCATTTGAAACCCTTTGAAGACCTGGGCCAACCATCCATTGCACTTGCACAGTTAGGGAATGCCAGCAAATAGGAAACTGTGAGGTCAAAAACACACAGGGTTTTCAATGGAAAAGATTGAAAACACATAAGGTTTCTGGCACCAAAAGACAAGTGCACAAAAGCTGGAAGGCACAAGGTCAAAAACAAGGAAGGTTTTCACACAGACTGAAAACATCATGGATTTTCAAAAATACTGTGGGTTTCTGACACTGTGGCAGATTTTGAAATAATTTTCCTACAGACCTTAGAACTTGAATATTTCCTGGGTTTTGTGAATTAGCTTATGTAATCTAGGCTAGAGCAAGGTGACACAATGAAGAACACAGGGCAGGACACTTTACAAAAACATTTGCAGGGAAGAGGCCATTTTCATAGGATTTTTGCTATGATAGAAAAATGGCCTAACAGTGGCTCTTGTTGGGGATGCATGGCTCTTGCAAGCATAGCAAGGACCTAGAATCACTAGTTAAAGGAGACCATCCCACTAGATAAAATTGCAGACAACAAGGAACAAGCAGGGCAAGACAAGCAACCAGACAAAAAAATGAAAGACCAGGGCAAAACACGGTAGGGGCAAGAAACCTATATACAGAGATCTACAAAATGTACAACCCTAACTACTGTTCATGGAAAACAAAGTACTTCAAATGAAGTACTACTTCAAGAATTGTCCATGAACTGGAAACTCTTGAATATCACCATTAAAATCCTTGATGATGTAAGAATCTTGGCCCCATTTCTCATGAATCAGATATGGCCCTAACCAGATGGGATCAAATTTACCATGCTTCACCTTATCCTCCAATCTGGCATTCCAAACTAGCACCAAATCACCAGGCTCAAACTTCCTGTCAACAATCCTTTTATCATATAAATTCTTAACCTACAACTACAATTTGGCATTCCTTGCAACTGATTCTCTTCTAGTTTCATCCAACCTAATGAGGTCCTCAATTCTCAACTGCATTTCATCATCATTTAACTACAAAAACTTGTACATCTGCAATAAGTTATTCTGAGGCTTTCTAGCATGAATTCCGTATAGTAAGTCAAATCGTGCACAACCAATTGCCCTCTTCATAGTTACCCTATCAGCCCATAAAGCTAATGACAACTTTGAATTCCATGCCCTCTTATTTCTCTCAAGGATTCTCTTCAAGATCTTAATCAAACTCTTATTAGTAGATTTTTCTTGACCATTTCCTTGTGGATGATAAGGTGAGGAATTAGAAATCTGAATTCCCAAACCTTTGCAAAAGTCCTTTTATTCGGTAGACCTGAAGCACATAGCATTATCACTCATGATCCTCTTAGGGCACCCAAACCTTGTAATAATATTATTCATCAGAAAGTCAATTACCACCTTGCTAGTTGCATTCCTTGTAGGTATAGCTTCTACCCACTTTGTAAAGTAATCAGTGGCAACTAAGATCCATGAATGTCCTCCACTTGACTTGTTTGGTATCTCCCCTATGAAATCAATTCCCCATTGTTGGAAAGGAGCCTGAACTTCTACTGGCTTTAATGGTACATTACCTAAAAACTTAAGCTTACCAGAGAACCTTTGACAAGCATCACATCTCCTTACCAACTGTTCTTCATCCTTGAAGATTGTGGGCCACCAAAATCCTACTCTCAAGATCTTATGAGTAGTTGTTTTACCCATATAATGTCCACCACAAACTCCCTCATGCATATCCTTCAACAATACATTAGCTTGATTCTCATCTACACATTTCAACAGTATGCAATCCAAATTTTTTCTATACAACTTACATTTCACAAATACATACTTGATGACTTGTAACTTCAATGTCCTCTTTTGATTATCATTCATACTCTCTAGACACCTCATGTTTCTCAAATAGTAAATAATATCCTGATACCAAATACAATCATCCATATCACATGTATAATCAATTTTAGAGTGATTTACCTAGTTTGCATCTAGATTGGATTGAGCCATTAGTTTTGCCAATCCTTGACCTCTAACCAACTTAGTGATCTGGATCTCAACATTGAATTCCTGGATCCTATTGATCCATTTGCACCTTCTTCCAGACACCTCTTGCTATGAGAAAATATCCTTCACAGCCACACTTGGCACAAAAGCAATCACAACTGCTCCCATCAAGTAACACTTAAAAGCCTTGATTGCTTTCAGAAGTGCATAAGCCTGTTTCTCATTTATGTCATACTTTAATTCTGCAGCCTGCAAAGATTTACTAAAAAATGCAATAGGTTTCTAAAAACCATCCTTATTTTTTGTAACAAAAGTACAACAATAGTATGAAAAGATGAAAAGGAAAAGATATGCATTGGGACATTATAATCAGGTGCCATAAGCACTGGTGCATCTTTGATAGCCTACTTGATATTCTTGAAGGCCTCATCAAGCTCACCCTCCCAATTGATTAAAGATCCCTTCTTCAACATCTTGGAAATAGGTCTAGTAACCTCTACAAAGTTTGTCACAAACCTCCTTATAAAATTGACCTGACCAAAGAAGGGCTGAATCCCTTTAACATTCTTTGGTCTCTAAATTTTATCAATGGTTGCTACCCTCTTAGGGTCAATTCTCACTCCTTGCTTTCCAACTAAGTGGCCAAGCAACTTACCTTCTGTGACACCAAAAGCACATTTCCTTGGGTTCCAAGAAATGCCAAATTCCAAGGCCCTCACAAGTATTTTTTCTAAATGAGCACAATGGTCCTCTTCCCTCTTAGAATAGGTAGTTAAATCATCCTAATACACAACAAGGAAAGCATTGATAAAATCTAAAAAAGCAACATCCATTGCCCTCTGAAAAGTAGCACCAGCATTTGTGAGACCAAAAGACATTCTCACATAGACATATGTTCCCCAAGGTGTTGTAAAGGCTTTCTTGAATTGTTCTGATTCCTTGACAATGACCTGATTATAGCCAGAGAAACCATCCATCATTGACATCAATTCTGATCTAGTTACTCTCTACAACATAGCCTACATATTGGGCAAACAATAATTATATTTCAATGAGTTGATGTTCAAATTTCTGAAGTCCACACAAAGCCTGATGTCACCATTCTTTTTTCTTATAGGAACAAGGTTTGATACCCAAAAAGAATGCCTTATAGGCTTGATAATGTCAACATCTCTCAACTTCATTAATTCTTCTTGCATCTTGGGTGCCAAAGTAGGATTAATAGGCCTTTGTTTTTGCCGGAAAGGTTTAGCATCTTCTTTCAATGGAATAACATGCTGAAATAAATCCTCTCTATAAACCTTTAGGTCATCATATGACCATGCAAAAACATGCCTGAATTTCCTCAATAATTCAATCAAAGGTCTCCTTACCTTTTGAGATATATCTCTACCAATGTATACTTTCTTAGGTGCCTCATGTGATCCAAGATTTATCTCCTCAAGATCAGCATGATCTTCTCCTTTGATATACTTTTGAAATCTATCTTGGTTGTCAAAGACAGTCTCCAAAACAACAAGTCCCTTGGGCACCTTGTTAGTTCTAAGCTGAATGACCTCGTTGCCTAAGACAACCTCCCTTTCTCCTACTGACTCAACCAAGGCTGAACAATCAAATTCCTAACCATGATACTGATCCTTGCAATCCATAAACTTCAAAATATCATTATCATCATCAAAAACTTTCCAATACTCAACATTATCTGGTATACTAGGCCTAGCCTGAATTCCAACTTTAGAGATACCAGAGAATGTGAAATCATTGGGATTGATTACAATATTGGTTAACAAGTCAGCCACCTTGTTGTTACTCCTATCCTTCCACTCAATATTGAAGGCATCAAAATGTTCAATCAAATCCCAAATTGCATTCCTATATTGTTTCAACCTTCTATTCTTGGAAGCATACACTGACCTGACTTGGGACACCACCAACTCAGAATCACCAATAACATTTAGACATTTAATACCATGCTTTTGTGCCAACCTCAATCCTAACAACAAGGCCTCATATTCTGCTATATTGTTGGTACAAAAGAAATTCAATGTGAAAGAGAACTTGTAGGTATTTCCATCAGGAGAAATAAGTAAAATACCTGCTCTTGCACCATCTTTGCAATTTGCACCATCAAAGTACATTACCCACAAATTACTCTTCACAAAATCAGCACCTACTTCAACAGAGATAGGTGACAAAATATGTTCATTTTCAAATATAGGGATCTATTCCCTAAAAGCATTAACATCAATATCCATAAAACATGTAGTTTCATTATCTATGTTTCTCTCAATCATGTGGCATACTCTTGGCTCTCGTTCAATCTTGACAAACTGATCATCAATCTTGAAAGTTGCATAGGACAAATCACACTATAAACTTCCACCCATGACAGCACTCCACCTTCTCAACAACAACATCCCATAATGAGGAGGGATATCCACCACTAAAACACTCATTGTTAGCTCTTTCTCTGGATATGCTACCAACCTATATGGCATTGCATTGATAGTCCCAATAACTAGTACCTCCCTCTGATCCATTGCACAACACCTGCCCTGCATTGTATCAACTTTAAGGCCCAACCTCTCCATGATTTTGAAAGGCATGATAGTATTAGAGGCACCACTATCAATCATACAATTTCTTAACTTCATCCCATTCACAAGAACACTTAAGAAGAATGGGTCAATATTTTCAAGGCTGGCATTGACAGAACTGTCCAAATATATTGGAGGAATTTGAGACACAATTCCCTGAGTAGCAACATCCTTCAAAGCTTTATCCTGAGATCCATTGCATGAAGTATCATTTTTGTGAGTATTACCAACCCATGCAATAGCTTTATCTTTATGTTCAGGGATCCTCAACAATTCTGACAATTGAACCTTAACTATAATTTGTGACAATACAGATAACATGTCAACAAGGGTAGAAGTAGGAATCTCAATCTACACTGCCTTAACATCCTTTTGCTTGTTTGACACATTAGGTGTACTGACCACCCTCACTTTTTCAATCCTAGCCATTGTGTTAACTCACTTCTCAATCTCACTAGAGACCTTTTCAATTCCAACTCCCTTAGGCTCACAATGCTTACCTTTTACATTCTTGAATTTCACCATGTGATCAACCTTTGATTTGTTCTCATTAGGTTCTCCGGAGTTAGTACTCTTTATAAACATTCCTGCAACTTTCTCATTTGTATTCCTTGCCACCATGCCTCTAGTTTGCAACTAGGCAATCATTTCTGCAGTAATCCTATCCATCTCTTCTCTAGAAGGTCTTCTCAAATTTACTGGCTTGGGAGAAGAATTCATGTTACATGTTTTCTGATCAATGCATTCACCGTCAGAAAAAACCTCTTAATGAAAAAGGGCCTGATTATGTCTCTTCACATTTACATCTACCTCTTCATCAAAATCAAAATCATCTTCATATCCTAGATATGAAGAAACCATGTTGCATCCAACATCATCTTGTTCTTCTTCTTGTTCTATCTCCTCATTGCCACAATCTTGATTTGCAACCATAGATTGTGCAACCACACAATGCTCTGCAGAATGAGGGGACTGGCATGCAACACACCAAGATATGTTCTCCATGACATTTATTGAAGCCTTATGTAGAGGGTCAGGGACACCTCTGTCATTTTTTCCTCTTGTAGCAAGGATAATAGGCTTTCCATCCTTCCATTGGGTGTTGTAGGGGTAGTTCTGCAGTCTATTTTGTTTATTGAAATTGTTGTTGAATTGAGGCCTTTCATTGGTAGGAGCACTAATGTTCCTGTTTGTAGATGCCTTCAAATCCTTCAATGCATTAAGCACCTTATCCAATTTATCTTCTTCTTGCCTCCTAGATCCAACATTCTTATCATTTTCTTTCTTATATTTCTTGTCCCCAAACAACTTTGGGTCATCTCTCTTTCCACCCAATTTTCCTGATATTTTCATGTTGTTCTCAATATTGACAACAATCCTAAAAGAATCCCTAAGAGTTATTGGTTCTTTATCCCTCAATAAATATCCCATCTTCCCATCAAATGCATTGAAGTATGTAGTTAGACAAACATTATCATCTAACCGCATAACTTGGAACAACTTATGCATACCCTTCTGAAATCTCATGTTGAATTCAGCTACAGACTCATTATGATTTTTCCTTATGGTGTTGAATTCATTCAACATGAAACTAGCATTAGGCCTATCACCATATTTCTCTTTAAAACATTTCTCAAAAGAGTCCAAAGTATCAATACATCTATCAGGAAGCCTCTTAAACCAATCTCTAGCATCCTAGAGATTGAACAAATAGTTTCATGACTATATCCTCATGCTCTACCTCATAATCATTAAGCATATCAACAAATAACCTAAGATGCTCTTCACAACTAATAGCATTATTACCATAAAAATTAGGTACCTTATCTCTAATATCATTTGGAAAAGCATTTGGATAGCCAGGAATTCCATCAAAACTTATTTACCTATAGCCTTCTAGTTGCACAGGTCTTCTTTGAAAGCTTGAACTAGTGTTAACCCTAGGATCAACATTAGCATCTATATTTATTTGTGCATTTGACTGCTACCTAGGATGTGCACCTATCCTATCAAATGAAGAAGGAAATGAACTAGTAGCATTACTAAGTGGAACAACAGTAGTCATAGATGGCATACCTAGTTCAGTAGTAGATGGGCCAAGAGCATTAGCTGAAGAAGCCCTCAAAAATTGGATCTTCCTTTTTTTTTCTGCAATGGAAGCCTCAACCTCAGCTCTCTCTAGTTCTCTTGCAAGGTCCTCATCTTCTTTTCTCCTTCTCACCATTTCAGTGTCCTTATTTGAATCAGGTGGTGGGATCCCTGGTATTTTCACTGATTTGCTTGCTTGGTCACCTACCATCTTCTACTTTCCTTTCTCATTAATGATAATAGCAGGTCTAGTGATCCTATGCCCATCTTTATCTTTAGGAAAAGGGACATAAATTTGCACTTGTCAAACCACAGGGCCCTCCCTATCAAATTCATGATCCTGAAGCAAGTGCTCTTCCTCACTCCTCAAGGCATCAAGATCACCAAAAACATCATGCTGTAGAGTTCTAGGAGCAGAAGCAAGCATTTTGTTTCTCTCCTTCATTTCATTTATTTTTCTAAGAAGAGACTGCCTCTCTATCAAAGTGTTCACCTTTTCATCCTCTCTCTCCTCCTATAATATTTTATGTATGGCATCTTGCTCTGCCAATTGCAACCTTAGTGCATTCAAGTCATCAAGATCTACCATAATGTCATCAGAACTAGATGACACATCCATATCAGGAAGATTTTGATATGGGAAGTGAACTTGTCTATGTCTCATGGGTTCTCTTCTAAAATGATCTTCATCAAGACCTAGGTCAACCTCTAAACCCATATCTCTATTTTGTTCATTCTGACCTGCAAGCAATGGACCTTTGTCCTGAAATGCAGCCTCAGGGGTATCATAGAATCTCTCTTCAGAGTGACCACCATTTGATCTAGAAACTCTATCTTGTGAACCATCCTCACTTGAGGATACATGTGGTACTCTAGCTCTAGCATTTCTTTGTTCTTTCATGGGAGCACTAGTAGACTCACCATTCCTTCTAATCCAGCTCTTCTTTTCTTGTCTAGGTAGTTGCTCCAAAGTGACCTCTGGATTCTTTCTAACAAAAGACCTAGTATTTCTCCTCTTATCCATGATTTATCAATATCCAGCACTGGTTCTAACCTTTGAGTCACCACCCACCTAGATGGGAAATCTTTGAAACACAACAGGAAAACAAGAACACACTTACAACCTTCCTCTCTAGATTCTCACCAGCAGAATCATTGTCTTGTTGATGGCTTGGATGGGAAGCTCTATCTGGTCAATAAGATTTTGAATACTTCAATATGACTACAACCAGAGACCTAACATATGCATATCTTCATAATCATTCTCCCTAGTAGAGTCACCATTTTGTTGGTTGTTCCCTTTGATCTTCAAAACTTGTAGATTTATACTTTGATGGATAACTATAATGAAACTTTGACTCTATCACCACTCCAAAGTCTACAAGGAAGAGGGCCAATTAACAAGGATCAAGGAGATCCTCCTACACTTTGAGCCTCAATGCTCAGGTGGGTGTACCCTTGAATCACTTCTTCAAAGGAGTCTCTAAACAATATATAACTATACCATTTACTATCTAGTTGAAAGTTTTATCATTTAATTGTGTGTGTGTGATTGCTGATGATGGACTGCTTCCAGAGAATGGATCAGTGCCTTATCCTAGGGAAGAGAGTCACTTAACAAACTATATCACCCTAAAACCTTAACTCAAACATATATAGACTCAGACTAAGTGCTTTTCCTATTACTCCCCTCACTCACATATTAGGACATCAAATCCTTATCTTGCCATGAACTCACTGAACTTACCTTAAAGACTTTAATCCTAACTTTGTTAAGAAATCAAAGATAACCCCAAAATACTCTTTGTTTACCATATGCTAACCCACTTTGTGCAATCAACATATATGAGCTCAAGAGAAAAACAAAAAGACATACACCAATATGAGATTGGAATGAAAAATATTCTTACTAAGACTTGTAGAATCAATACATTACCAAATGAAAAAATGCACAAACGAAACAAACCCTAAATCCAGGCTCTCCTTGTTCAAATTTTCATTATCAACAATTTGGGACCAAAAACAAAAGAATTGGAACCCTTGCAAACTCAAAAAGTCTACAACTTATACCCCCTTAGTCATCTTGGAAATTTGCAACAAGCTACGGATGACTAGGATTAGGGTTTCAATCACCCAACCTGCTAGAAACAATCATGAATTTAATTCAGGGGCAGGAAACACATCCAATCCAGGAAAGAGGAAACCTTGAACTGATCCTTAATTATGAAAGTCTTCTCTACAAGTACAAAGGATCACAAAACTAGGCTCAAAAGGACACCTTGCAACATGCCTTGAGCCACAACTACAATGTACATGCTCTACAAATGAGCACTAGACATCCTAGACCACACGGAAAACCAATCGCTTCTCACCAAACAGGGTCATTTCTGCATTGAATTCCATAAAAATGGTACCCTGTGTCACTGGAAACTATCAAAAATTCAAATTTGAATCTCAAAAGTTATTTCTTTGGTGTCTGCAGAGAAACGACGGCCAAAATTTAAACCTTTACCAACTTTAAAATGCAGCTGTCCGATCAATCTCCCTTCGCAAACTTTATGACTTTTCTTAAAAGTGGTCCCAGTCAAACTTAGCGAATTGGCAACAAAGAACCTTCGCCAACTCATGAAACACTTCGCTCCTTTGCTAAATAATTTAGTGACTTCTCGACTACCGTTTGCCAAATCACCAAACAAACTAGTGAATCACCTTTTTTATGCACGAACATGTGAACACATTGAATTTTGTCAGCACCGCCAGATCTTTATCCACTCTGCCAAACCTCAAACCCCACCTGGGCCCGCTCGATGCCACATGTCATCACGCCATTCACTGCAATCACCGAGTCACCTAACATAGGACCCACCGCTCATCAACTCTTTTAAACACTTCAAGATCAGACGGTTGTCACATGATCGCAAGGGGAAAGAATATTCCTTGCGGTCATGTGGAAACTGTAGGATTGAAAGGGCTCTAACCATCGGGCCCACTTCTCTACCATGCATCGACTAGAACCCTGCCACCTCAACATGCTTTGAAAATGGGCCCACTGCAAAAAAACCTGTCGGCATCCAATAGGATGGTGGCCGTATGATCACAAGGGGAAAGAATATGCCTTGTGATCACACGTCGACCCTAGATCTTAAATCTCTGACATCGGTCCCCGCTAACATGAAATCCAACTCATTGTAGGAAACTAATAGAAAATTGACACATCAGTGCCACCGAGCAAATAGGTCCCACTGCACGCCCATAGAAGAAAATCCAATGGCTTTCATACCGCATCAACAACTCTCCTTAAAGCATAGAGATTAAAAGGCTTGCATCTTTTCCTCACGGTATGGTGACAATCACCAATCTTTGTCGCCCATTAAACATCTGTTAGACCCTAGACGATGGGCCTGCTGGGACATGTGTCAATCGGTCACATGGTCGCATGTCAAAAATTCTTAACATGTGATCATGTGACAACCAATCATTTGAAACCCTTTGAAGACCCAGGCCCACCATCCATCGCACTTGTGCAGTTAAGGAACGCCAGTAAACAGGAAACTGTGAGGTAAAAAACACACAGGGTTTTCGATGAAAAAGATCGAAAACACACAAGGTTTCTTGCACCAAAAGACAAGTGCATAAAAGCTAGAAGGCACAAGGTTGAAAATAATGAAGGTTTTCACACAGACTGAAAACATGATGAATTTTCAAAACTACTATGGGTTTCTGACACTGTGGCAGATTTTGAAATTATTTTCCTGCAGACCTTACAACTTGAATATATCCCTGGGTTTTGCGAATTAGCTTATGCGATCTGGGCTAGAGGAAGGTGACACAATGAAGAACACGGGGCATGACACTTTACAAAAACATTTGTAGGGAAGAGGCCATTTTCATAGGATTTTTGCTATGATAGAAAAATGGTCTAACATACAGTTCAATGATTGGAAAATTACAGTATGTAGTTCATACAATGCTTGATATTGCCTTAGCAGTTGTTATAGTAGAAAGATTCTCAGCAAAACCCAGAGGAAATCATATGATGGAAATCAAAAGAATCTTGAGATACTTGAAAGAACTGAAGATTATGGCTTGTGGTATAAATTTGGAGGCAATCTGGACTTAAAAGTATTTACTAATTCTGATTGGGTAGCAAACATTGATGAAAAAAAAATAGTACAAGTGGTGGAGCATTCTTTCTTGGCAGGAGGTTGGTATCTTGGACTGGTAAAAAGAAAAATTGCACATCCCAATCCATAACAGAAGCAGAATATGTTGTTGTAGTAGTAAACTGCTCTAATATTGTTTGGTTTAAATAGTTATTGGAAGGCATGAAGGTTGAGATCAAAGAACTAGTTGTTATGTTTTGTGATAATACAAGTGCAATAAATATTTCAAAAAATCCAGTAATGCATTCCAAAACCAAGCACATTGCTATAAAATATCACTTTGTCAGAGAATTGGTGTAGGACAAGGAAATCAGATTGGAATATGTTCATACAAAAGAATAGATTGTAGATATATTCATGAAGTGACTACCTAAGGATGCATTTTTGTATCTAAGAGGTAAGTTAGGGGTCATTCCCCTATCTGAAGTTCACTAAATAAAGTTTTAGTGATGCATCAACTAGAGCATATTGAAGATTAGATAGTTGATGCGGCATAGTCAAAGAATCATTGCATATGAATTAGTACTCAAGGTACATTGATATTCACCTGGTATGTTTTGTCTTTGGCATGTGTTGTCAAAGAGGGAGAGTTTTCTGTCATATCTCAAGAAATTTATCTAAGAGGGAGAAGTTAAGAGGGAGAGTTTATAGTCAGAGAGAGAAGTTTGCAAATAGGAAGAGCTTACACTGACAAAGGGAGTTCTCATAGATGAGAATCAGAATGAAACGAAGGATATGTTCCTTACTCTATGTTTTGTTTGAAATTTCATTGTGTTATGACATGTTGTGTTGCCATCAATGCCAAAGAGGGAGATTGTTGGATAAAATTGTCTAATTGTGTGTTGTCCTTGATGTCACACAAATGTCATATCAATTATCACTCTATGTCTACCAAGCTCAGTTGGTCAGCTAAGCGATTTTTAGTGTTTGCCAAGATCAGTCTGGCGTTAAAAGAAAATATGGCAGAAAACAATGTTAATCGAGCTTGCATGGTTAATGAAGAAAAGTTAGTGTTTACCAAGTTCACTTGGTCTCCAAAGGATTTTGTAGAATTCAAAGTGGTAACCGAGCTTCATTCGGTCAACAAAGGAAATCTTTTCAGGATCAGTGTTTACCGAGCAAGGTCAGCTGATGAAGGATTTTGTTAATTTTAAGAAATAAAGTTTATTTATTCTATCCAACTAAGGTAATGATTATTAGTGTTTGTAACATGTATATGAGCTGACTTAACAATATGAATGGTATATATAAAATTTCAAGTTGAGAATTCAATGTGTGGATGTGTGAATGGATGGCTAAGCGAACATGCAAATCAATTGATGATTTTGAAGGATGGCTAGATATCCTTGAGGAGCAACAGAGATATATTTAATCAGGAAGGATCTAGTGAAGCAGAATAGAGATCTATAATTAGAAATTCAATTGCATCTTATTCAGGTCATTTCATTGTAACTTTCTTACAATTGTAGTAGTGATTTCAAAATCTCTTAACAGAGTTGGTTTAACAGCCATTTTGTAAATCCTCTAACAAGGTGATAGTTCTATTGAATTGTTTCAAAGACCTCTTACAAGGCCACTCCTAACAGGGTGATTGAATCCTCTAACAATGTCACACCTAACAATGTGTTTTGTAACCTTTAATCGGGTTGGCTCCTAACAGGGCTCAGTTCAGAAGAGTGAAAAATAGTAACTAGTTACATTGGTGGTTTTCCCAAATTGGGTTTCCACGTTAAATCTGGTGTCACATGTGTTCATGTTATTTTCTTTATGCATGCATGTTAATCACTAATGAATGCTTAAGATCAGTTATAATTAACACTCACTGCATAACCAAGTTACAACATTTCTCTGTATGTTTGCTGAGTAACAGTAGTAAATGATTTAATAAGACATCTAAGGGATCTGTGGTAATATGTTTTCTGGTTAATTGATTCACCCCCCCTCTTAGTTACTCCATCTATATTTCCAATAGTTGCATATTTGATTTGGTCGGTAATCACTATGAGTAATTAACTGGTAATCGGTAATTGCACAGATAGTTAGTATTTTATGTTTACCAAGTTGCAGAATTAACTAAATTTATTTTAAGTGATACATTTTGAATTTGGGACTACGGATAACTGATTCACCCCCCTCTCAGTTATTATAACACTTTCAACCTCATCATTTGCATGACCAAACCTCATATCCAATACATAAAATTCTTTGGTATACTCCTACAACTAAGATCATTTTTCTTTAGGGTTATCAATTTCATAAACACACATGGTAATCAATCTGTAAGAACTTGGCCTTTAATTTTCTTAACGTCTAATCCCATGATTTGATTTTTTCCTTTCCTCTTTTTTTATCAATATAAATGTTCCCAGTATAAATATGTATGTCTCCTATATTTTTTGCAATCATACTTGAGCTTCTTTGCATCATCATTGCCTTTATAGTCAAATTATGTCTCTATCTCTATGATCCAATCAAGTAATTCATCCAAATTCAACTTGCCTCTATAATTTTATGTCGATTCAAATATTGTCTTGGATCAACCCTAGTTAGGGCTCTCAATAATATATCATATACTTGATAAAGTTTGGGTTTCACTTCTCCTTCTTCAATAGATTCTTCATCTCTTTCTTCTTTTTCATCACTAACATCTTCAATATGCTGACCTCTTCTCTAGGTCATTTCCACAGCTTCCCGCTAAGATAAAATTTGTCTCATCATTTATAATATTTCTATATTTGCATATCTCATTCCTCCACCTCTATTATGTCATTTTTGAGCCATCTCCAATCAATCCTCCACAAATTTGGGTCAGATCCTCATTCTTCCACCCCACAACAAATTGATTCAGAAGTTTGCAAGCTCTAGAAGAAAAATCTATTAGAATAATTTTAGAATAACTAAGAGGGGCCTGAATCGATTATCCTTAGGTCAAGATGTACCAATTGAACTTTTAAACTCTTAAAAAAACTTAGAACTACACAAAATTCCACTCAGTGTTGTGAGGCCTCACCCTAGACCCGTCATAGCATTTCCATTATTGTTATGGTAGACCTAGTGATTGGCTTAACGTTTTGATTAGTTTAGTATATTTTACCCTTTCAACAAAGATTTGATTTTAGTGGATCAGAATACTTTACATTTTATGATGCTCTTTGTAATTTATGATACATTATAACTCACATTATGATGATCGATTTAGATGAAATAGTGAGATGTGCAATTAGGGAATTTATGTCGATATGAGTTGTTAGAAAAATGAAAATCAAGAAATGAATTAGGTTGAGATGTGTATTTCATTTTGGGCTAAAAGTTAGGTGATGAATTATTGATGACTATTTTATGATATAAATATTAATTCTAATTTATGGTTATTTTGAGTCACTAGGAAATGGAGATTTGATTTGATTACGATACGATGAGATTCCTATTATGAATTGAAATGTTAATTACTTAGGTGAAGTTTATGAGTATCATGATGACATTTAATTGCAATTGAATATGTATGCAATGATTATGTTTCAAGTTTA
Source organism: Chamaecyparis obtusa (assembly GCA_027943335.1). Taxonomy (NCBI): domain Eukaryota; kingdom Viridiplantae; phylum Streptophyta; class Pinopsida; order Cupressales; family Cupressaceae; genus Chamaecyparis; species Chamaecyparis obtusa. The sequence goes on from BSBK01000707.1 coordinate 101,487, forward strand.
ATTTAGTGATGAATTGTATATTTCATGATGAGTTGTATGTAGGTTAAGGATGAATGATTATCGTCATGTGAATTATGAAATGAAAAATGAATTATCTTGATTATTAATGTTATGAATTTACATGTTTTATTTTCTTAGACTACTGATATTGGACTTGAGTGTGCAGGGAAAAAGGCCATGGTAAATTCGGGGAACCATCATAGAGATTAATGTGAAAATCCATTTCAACCGAGGTTGATTCTAGTGAGAAGCCAAAAACCTCATTGTAATGTATTTAATTTGTAAAAGTATGATGCATGAATGTATTGATTTATTTCTTAATTGTGTATGTAATTTATTTTAAAATGCCCGAGTGGATATGCAACATGGCTTGTGATGTGTCTTTTTTGTTTGTGTCACTTGACACATGTGAGTGTATTTGTGGCCATGACATGTCCACTTGGGGATTGGTTGAACACCAACCTAGGAAGTTACCCTTTAGGATCCCCATGTAAATCACTTGGTTAAGGAGCTTGAGGTGTTTTCCTATATTTTAATTTCGAATTTGAACTTATCATGCACTTTTGGAGGGTTAAAAAGGTGCCTAGGAGAGTGTTTTAGCCATTTTTAGTTACCCCACCTGATATACCATAGGGTAAGGGTCATTTTTCACCATAGGATAACCCTTGGTTGACCAAATGACCCATCCAAAAGTTGGTTTATCAATATGGACGAAAATCAACTTTTGGGACCAAGTTTTGGAAAGATCACCACCCACTAAAAAGGTAGTCCTTATCCCACCTTTTTAGCTTTCCTTTGTAAGAGACCAAATTTAGAAACCATGTAAGGGTCTTAAGGAAGACTACCCAATAGGAATGCAATCTCATCCATAGGGGTTTGTGTGGAGGCCTTTTTAGAGGGGACTCTTCTTTTGGAAGAGTTTGACACCCACTCTCTAGATTTAGATATTTGCCAATTTGGAGAAGATTTGGAAAATTGGAAAAGCTCTTATTCAACTTTCTTCCATAGCTTGGATCAAGGTTGGTGGTTTTTCTTCATTTTTTTATTTCTTGTTTTCATGTTGAGAGAAAGAGATCTCTTGTATGTTAGTTTCTTGTATGAAAAATTAAGTTATTATTTCTCTTATAGTGTATGTGTTGAGAACTTGATATTTTGTGATAATGGAGGATTTGTAATTCTTAAGTTGTTGTAGTGTTTTTTCATTTGTATTGTGAAAGTGTAGTTTTTTTTAATGGATGTTATGAGAATCATGAGCTTTTTGTTGAGCATGAATTCTTAACATTGTAAATGTGTAGTTTCTTTTGTTGTTCTTGAAGTTTTCTTGTATGTGTTGTAGTGTTTTGTTGAGGGAGTTCTCAAGTCCATACTCACCCTTGGGAGGGAAGAGTAGCCTTGGTGGTGAAGGGAATTATTGGGACAATCAAGAGTGCAGGGTCACTCCTTGGATAGGAGAGGGATGAAACATGGATGTATTGGCTCCATGTAGCCATCTCTATTATATGTTTTGTATATTGGGGGTCATAAGGAGCTTGATGATATTGTGTTTGTGGTGAAAGATACATGATGAGGAAGACAAGTGACAGTTTACCTCATATCATGAGATGTGTTTTCTCCTCTTGAATTTGGTTCCACCTTCACCCTATTTGAGCCATGTTAAGACTCTTTGTTATAACCTTGGAAGGGAGATTTATTGTGATTATGTTTTATGTTGTTGTGTTGTGGGTTTGCATGAGTGTTCTCCTTGTCTTTGTGATGGTTCCCCTAGCTTAGGGGTGGCTTCATAGAAGCTTAGGTTGGGAGGTGAGCACTCCTTGGCCTATGGATTTTGTATTGTAGGAATTTGGAGCCTTTGGAGACTTCATGGTTGGAGTTGATATATTGAAAAGTTGTTGATATTTCATTTATGAGGTGGAACACTTTTGTACTGTGTTTATAGTCATTGTAAGGATATCTTGTGACATCCATGAGTGCAATGTATCATGTAATGGAGTCATCACTCCAAGCATTGTATTTGTATCATAGGTTGTGGCGTCAAGATTTGAAAAAATGTATAATCTTCCCTTTGATATATCTATGATCATAGGTAAATATATTATGTTGCTCAAAGAATGATTTCAATGTATTCTTGTTATATTGAATAAAGAATGGAAAATGTATTTGTATCAAAAGGAAGAAAGAAAAGATTTTATTTGATTAGTTTATGAGAAAGCTTTGTTTATTCATAGAGGAAATCTTTTTGTATTCATGTTGAAAAATTTACAAGAAAGTAAAATATTAGCAGCATCCCTATAGTTCTTTTGCAAAGATTTCATTTGGATAAAATGATAGTAGAGAGAGAAAAAAATATTATTATACATTCTCCTTCAATTCATTCAATGCAAGATTCTATGTTAGTTGATAGTAAAGTGTATGTTGAGATGTAATAGTTTAGTATATAAAATTGTTTCCCTTTGATTAATTAGTTACTTCTGTATAAGTTAGAAATTAGAAAATAATCTATAAATCTACTTTAGCTTTCCACCTTTTGAGTATTGAGACAACAAGAATACACTAAGAAAGAGTGAATAAAAAAGAGAGAAGAAACAAAACAAACAAATACAAAGCAAAGAAAATAATGTGTTATTGAGATCTACAGGTCTCTAGAAAATGTATGGGAAAAGTTTCCCATACATTTTCCATTACACAGCCATTATTTTATTGTTTTCCTATCTACTTGGCAATAAAAACATAATTTTATTATGCCGAGTCAAAAAGAGAGCCTATGCTATCCTACAAGTAGACTAGGCCTTTTGGGGAACCCACTTGGGTGGTCACCCCAAAAAGGTCCTATAAAAGATATGAAAAAAAAATAAAAAAATTATTAAAGTGAAATGGAAAAAAATAAAATAATAGTAAAACTTTTTGATATAAAAAAAAAGAGTCTTATTTAAAAACGAAAAAATAATTAAAAAAAGGGAGGGAACTTTAACTGCCCACATAGGGCTTATAACACTAATTTTAAAAACAAAAAAATTTACAAACTTTGGGGGGCCGGGGGCAGGGGGGGTGGCGTGGGCCCCACACCCTGTCCCCTACGTAGTAGGCCGCACAGACCTACCACAATAAGTCTGTTGCGCAAGGCAACAAGCTTGCTTCGACAGGCGTTGTCGTGGCACTGAGCCCTACGGAGCAGGGTGCTGTTGTCACGGCAGCAGCGGTGGGCCCCACCGCTAGCCCAGTCCCGTGGGGACTTTAAAAAAACTATGTTGTATTTTTAAAATTAATTAATTTTATTTTTATTTTATTTTTTTTATTAATATTTATGTTTTTTTAATATATATTATTAATAATAATTAATATTAATATTATTAATTAATATAAATAATTTTTATTAAATTAATTATTATTTATATCAATTAATATATATATATATATATATATATATAATATTTATTAAATTATATATTTTATTATTTAATAATTGTGTTAATATATAATTAATTAACATAATCACTATTGTTAATTCATTTATTTAATCTATTATTAATAAATAAATTTGTTAGATAATAATAATTAATATTATTATTATTATTTAATTAATTGCATTTTAATAACATGTATTAAATGGTAATTAATATATTTATTATCACTTAATACTGTAAGTATACATTCTTTTATGATGGCATTTATTAATTTTATTAATTATTAGATACTAATAATTAATATGATTATTATTTGTAAAAATCATGTTTTATTATGGATGATAGTATGCTTCCTATGGATGGGCATTATGGGTTAAATTATAGGAAATTATAGGTTAGATTATAACCTTAGTTTTATGAACAATAAAAGTTGTTTAGCTAATATCTAGCTAATTAGATTGCCTTGTTATATTATTGCAACACTTTAATAATTAAATCCTAATGACCTAATGAGGTATAATTTTGACGTTAGGCCTAATTAATAATTTTAGTGTAACTAGGAAACATAGTTGAGCCTTGGGGAAATATTTTCTTGACCTAGTAGTTTAAATTAACTAACGTATAAAATGGATCCCTCTTTGTGCTACACTCCTCTTGCTTAAGGTTTACATACTAAGCCTTCCTAGGATCAGCTTTTCAACTTGAGTCAACTGCTAATCTTGTCTTATACTTTTACCCCTTTAAAAAAAAAAAGTTGGTGTGTTTTTGAGTGAAATATTATGGGCATGACACTTGGTATCAAAGCTTAGGTTTCAACATTGGAACCTAAACCCATTATGCTACTCCAAATAGACCCAATTTTATACATAGATTTTTGATAAATTTTAATAGTTTTAATAAATAGTATGATGGACCTTCATTACATTATCAAGAGAATACTTGTGACCCTTGGGATCCATCAAATTATTATAATTCCAATTCCGTATAGGATGGATCACTTTTTGGGTTAATTGATTTCCATGATTCAGCTTAATTGTTTTTCTATAAGAGATAGACTAGGAACATCAAAATATCTTCATAACTCAAGTTAAGGGGTCAGAGTAACTTGGAAACATGTTATTGCATAAGAAGTTCATATAAACTAATATAACGAGTGTGCCTAGTAGTATAACTTAAGAGGTTTATGGATGGATTATGTTCAGTATTGATGGGTACATGAATCACAATTATTTTGACCACATTATTAAGTAAGATTAAGATGTGATTATACACTCAACATGTATCAAGGAAAGCATTAGATGTGGCAGGATTCACATAATGCTTGAATGGAGAATAAATCAAGATTATTCAAATTCTCAACATTGGAACCACCTACCCTTATCTTGTTCAAAATTTTAAACCTTATTATTTATGATGAATGTTGTTATGGTAGTCCTAGAAACTTAAACTACATGTGAGGAAACATTTAGAAACTTCTTTATTGAGAATCTAGGCTGCATAAATTTTCTAATATGTTCCTTTCAACTTAAATAAGAAATACATTATCAAGCACATGTTAATAACAAAAGAGTACCCTAGGAGTAAAAATGTAAATAGTAGCTTGGCCAAAAGATAAATCAACACATGACGACCCCACCTTGAAAATATGAAAGTGAAGACTAATATAGATGAGTAATGGAAGATTCAACTACCTAGAAATTCCTTTTGATTTCATGAATAAAACTTAAAGGGAGTTCTTAAGAATTTAGTATCAAATCACCAATCAATCTAATTGCATAATGACTATAATATGATAGCAAAAATAAAGACAATACATGTGTCTATAGGGTTACTTGGTAAACGAGTGTGGAGACCCTTATTGGGATTCACTTCCTAGATGATACAAGGATCAGGGTGGAAAGGTAACCTAAAATTATTTTGTGTCCTAATATATTGTAAGGTAATTATGAATTACCAAGAGGTAGTTGTCAGCTATAAATCAATGACCTTCTTGTCAATGTTTCGTAAATTATTAATATGAATTGTAATGACACTTTGGACAATCAATGATAATTGTTTTTTGAGACTAAAATGGACCCGATAGAGATAATATACATTTAATCTAGCATAAATAACTTGACTATCCTATGTTGTTGTAATTATTAGTGCATTAGTAAATTGGAACCTTGTTAATGTGGTTATTAATATAATTTAGGGATTATACTTTTGGCTAGTCCCTTGTGGTTTGCGGAGTTAGCTCAAAAGTAAATCACCTGCTATAAAGTAGAATTTTCTTCTGAGGCATGCTATACAGATGACGAATGAGAATATAAAACCTTTGGATGGACACGCCTAATCGAGTCCAATAAGATGGGGAGCTTGACCTAAACAAACTTATGACATGATTGTGAGATTGATTCATTAAATCCTTATAGATAGTCATTAAACTATTAAAGTATAACATACTATATGTCTTTACTCTGTGTATGAAATTGGTAGGCAACCCTCCTCATGATTTAATGTAATATGCTTGGTAGGATTGTGTAGGGTGGATATTAAGTGGTAATATCGAGGGTAGTATGAAAACATAATGAAATATATGTATAGTAATATAAATTAACTATCATAATACTTTTATGATGAGTGAAGTTGTATGTGAAGTACCCTGAGTGAGTGACTAGTTCTCTAAGCTAGGAAATTTAGTGGTGGACATCAAGTGCCAACTCACTAAATAGAGCCACTTGAGGAGTTTCTTGAGGGTTGTGATGCTAAAAATATTCCTATGAATTAATTATATTAGTTGAGGTACCCATGGAGTTGTTGTGCTAGTAACTGTATCCCTGGTCATTCCTATATTCCTAAAATTTGTAGCCTTATAGGTGTTGTGAAAGAGTTGTTTTAGGCCCTTTTGGCCTAAGTAAGTGGGCCATTTAAATGTTGTGTAAGTATGATGATTCATTTTATGTTGTTAAGAGTGAGGCATAAGTGAACCATGTTGCAGTGGGAACCTCTCTCTCTCTCTCTCTCTCTCTCTCTCTCTCTCTCTCTCTAGGAGAGGAGGATGTTGTGAGGTGAATACCATGATTATATGATTTGGCGTAGTGAAAGAACTTTTAGAGTAAGTGAGTCTGTTATTAGTAAATATGTTGTTGTCTTCTAAATTTTTGTGTGTCTACCTCTCTTCTGAAATAAATGTTTTCTTGGAAAACCATTAATGCTTTATCCTTGTCAGGACATAATTGGTATATTTTCAATATTGTCATAATAAAGGTATGTTGTGATTTCCTCATCTCCCTCTTAGTGACCTTAAAAGGTGACATGGTTCATGTTAAGGTTGTGGTAGAATGTGGATTGCTAGATTTATTTTTCTTTCATTCATTTTACTTTGTTTCACAAGTTGATTTTTTCTATGATTGCCAACAAGGTAAAAGTAACTAATTTATGTGTTGGGCTGCTTAGCCAAAATTTATTTTAATGTCCTTATTTTCCTCAAGGACTTGTCTTTACTTATTTTGTGAAAAATTTTTACCAATGTGGCCACTTTTTGGATCTCATTTTGATGGAACTCTATTTTCAATTTTTAAATTATGAATTTTATGATTATTTGATGAGGCTCTTATGGTTGCAGTTGTTGGCAAGTCCTTTTGTGGTAGGTTGTATGAGGGAGAATATTTGTTGGGGAAATCCATCATATTTTATTAATATAAATAGGGAGAAACTATAAAGAAGATTCCCATCACACTATGTTCACCCTTGTCATTAGCGCTATCTATGACCATGCTAGGAGCCTTGGTAGGAGTATTTTATGGTTTTTGATATGCATAGTCCTTGTAAGATTACTTTATGATCCTTCTTCATAGATATTATGATATTATCAATAAATATAATATAAAGTTGGTGCAAACTAAGGATTTATTGAGTGACGAATGATACCTTTAGCATAATATTAGACCTATACTCCAGATATTGAAATTTATAAGGACCAACATCTAGAGTGATGTTAGCATACATTTGAGATATGTGGTAAGGAAGATGTCACTTATTTTAGTGTAATTCCTTGTGGCTTTGAATCCAACATTGATGTGTTGAATGGAATCATGTTACATGATCCTGTTGCTAGAAGAAGATATGGTAACTATGTAAAATAATATTAGATTGTGATGTTTGGGGATAATCAATTCTATCATACAATGTTTATACTTTTAATGTTAGAATTGATTAAAATAAGGTAAAACATATCCTTAACATGTATCAACATTAGAATTCCTCATCGCATGAGATCAGTGATTCAAAATTTACCCAATAGGCTAAGCTAGATGTCAACCTTGGAACTTTAACCCTAAGCGGTGTAACTTCCAAGATGAAGTTGATGCCTAGGAGGGGAGGATGTGACGCCTCACCCTAGACCCATCATAGTGTTTCCATTATTGTTATGGTAGACCTAGTCATTGGCTTAACGTTTTGATTAGTTTAGTATATTTTACCCTTTTGACAATGATTTGATTTCAGTGGATCAGAATACTTTACATTTTATGATGCTCTCTATACTTACAATGTTGACTTTATGATACATTATAACTGACATTATGATGATCGATTTAGATGAAATACTAAGATGTGAAATTACGAAATTTATGTCGATATGAGTTGTTAGAAAAATGAAAATCAAGAAATGAATTAGGTTGAGATGTGTATTTCATTTCGGGCTAAAAGTTAGGTGATGAATTATTGATGACTATTTTATGATATAAATATGAATTCTAATTTATGGTTATTTTGAGTAACTAGGAAATGGAGATTCAATTAGATTATGATACGATAAGATTCCTATTATGAATTGAAATGTTAATTACTTAGGTGAAGTTTATGAGTATCATGATGGCATTTAATTGCAATTGAATATGTATGCAATGATTATGTTTCAAGTATAATTTAGTGATGAATTGTATATTTCATGATGAGTTGTATGTAGGTTAGGATGAATGATTATCATCATGTGAATTATGAAATGATAGATGAATTATCTTGATTATTAATGTTATGAATTTACATGTTTTATTTCCTTAGACTACTGATATTGGACTTGAGTGTGTAGGGAAATAGGCCATGGTAAATCTGGGGAACCATCACAAAGACTAATGTGAAAATCTATTTGAGTCGAGGTTGCTTCTAGTGAGAAGCCAAAAACCTCATTGTAATGTATTTATTTTGTAAAAGTATGATGCATGAATGTATTGATTTATTTGTTAATTGTGTATGTAATTTATTTGAGAATGCCCAAGTGGATATGCAACATGGTTTGTGATGTGTCTTTTTTGTTTGTGTCACTTGACACATGTGAGTGTATTTGTGGCCATGACATGTCCACTTGGGGATTGGTTGAACACCAACATAGGAAGGTACCCTTTAGGATCCCCATGTAAATCACTTGGTTAAGGACCTTGAGCTATTGTCATATCTTTGAATTTCGAATTTGAACTTATCATGCACTTTTGGAGGGTTAAAAAGGTGCCTAGGGGAGTGTTTTAGCCATTTTTAGTTACCCCACTTGATATACCATAGGGTAAGGGTCATTTCTCACTATAAGATAACCCTTGGTTGACAAAATGACCCATCCAAAAGTTAGTTTACCAAGACGGACGAAAATCAACTTTTGGGACCAAGTTTTGGAAAGATCACCACCCACTAAAAAGGTAGTCCTTATCCCACCTTTTTAGCTTACCTTTGTAAGAGACCAAATTTAGAAACCATGTAAGCGTCTTAGGGAAGATCACCCAATAGGAATGCAATCTTATCCATAGGGGTTTGTGTGGAGGGCTTTTTAGAGGGGACTCTTCTTTTGGAAGAGTTTGACACCCACTCTCTAGATTTAGAGATTTGCCAATTTGGAGAGGATTTGGAAAAGTGGGAAAGCTCTTCATCAACTTTCTTCCATATCTTGGATCAAGGTTGGTGGTTTTTCTTCATTTCTCTTATTCTTGTTTTCATGTTGAGAGAAAGAGCTCTCTTGTATGTTAGTTTCTTGTATGCAAAATTTAGTTGTTATTTCTCTTGTAGTGTATGTGTTGAGAACTTGATATTTTGTGATAATGGAGGATTTGTGATTCTTAAGTTGTTGTAGTATTTTTTCCTTTGTATTGTGAAAGTGTAGTTTTTTTTAATGGATATTATGAGAATCATGAGCTTGTTGAGCATGAATTCTTAGCATTGTAAATGTGTATTTTCTTTTGTTGTTCTTGAAGTTTTCTTGTATGTGTTGTAGTGTTTTGTTGAGGGAGTTCTCAAGGCCATACTCACCCATGGGAGGGAAGAGCAGCCTTGGGGGTGAAGGAAATTGTTGGGACAATCAAGAGTGCAGGGTCTCTCCTTGGATAGGAGAGGGATGAAACATGGATGTATGGGCTCCATGTAGCCATCTCTATTATATATTTTTTATATTGGGGGTCATAAGGAGCTTGATGAGATTGTGTTTATGGTGAAAGCTACATGATGAGGAAGCCAAGTGATGGCTTACCTCATATCATGAGATGTGTTTTCTCCTCTTGAATTTGGTTCCATCTTCACCCTATTTGAGTCATGTTAAGACTCTTTTTTGATAACCTTGGAAGGGAGATTTATTATGATTATGTTTTATGTTGTTGTGTTGTGGGTTTGCATGAGTGTTCTTTGTCTTTATGATGGTTCCCCTAGCTTAGGGGTGGCTTCAAAGAAGCCTAGGTTGGGAGGTGAGCACTCCTTGGCCTATGGATTTTGTATTGCAGGAATTTGGAGCCTTTGAAGACTTCATGGTTGGAGTTGATATCTTGAAGAGTTGTTGATATTTCATTTTTGAGTTGGAACACTTTTTTATTGTGTTTATAGTCATTGTAAGGATATCTTGGGACATCCACGAGTGCAATGTATCTTGTAATGGAGTCATTACTCCAAGCCTTGTATTTGTATCATAGATTGTGGCATCAAGATTTGAAGAAATGTATAATATTCCCTTTGATATATTTATGATCATAGGTAAATATATTATGTTGCTCAAAGAATGATTTCAATGTATTCTTGTTATATTGAATAAAAAATGGATAATGTATTTGTATCAAAAGGAAGAAAGCAAAGATTTTGTTTGATTAGTTTATGAGAAAGATTTGTTTATTCATAGAGGAGATCTTTTTGTATTCATGTTGAAAAATTTACAAGAAAGTAAAATATTAGTAGCATCCTTATAGTTCTTTTGCAAAGATTTCATTTGGTTAAAATGATAGTAGAGAGAAAAAAATTATTATTATACATTCTCCTTCAATTCATTCAATGCAAGATTCTATGTTAGTTGATAGTAAAGTGTATGTTGAGATGTAATAGTTGAGCATATAAAATTGTTTCCCTTTGATTAATTAGTTACTTTTATATAAGTTAGAAATTAGAAAATAATCTATAAATCTACTTTAGCCTTCCACCTTTTGAGTATTGAGACAACAAGAATACACTACGAAAGAGTAAATAATAAAGAGAGAAGAAACAAAACAAACAAATACAAGGCAAAGAAAATACTGTGTAAATGAGAGCTATAGGTCTCTGGAAAATGTATGGGAAAAGTTTCCCATACATTTTCCATTACACAGTCATTATTTTATTGTTTTCCTATCTACTTGGCAATAAAACCATAATTTTATTATGCTATGTCAAAAAGAGAGCCTATGCTATCCTACAAGTAGAGTAGCCCTTTTGGGGAACCCACTTGGGTGGTCACCCCATAAAGGTCCTATAAAAGATATGAAAAAAAAAAATATAATTATTAAAGTGAAATGGAAAAAAAAAAATTAATAGTAAAACCTTTTGGTATAAAAAAAAAAGAGTGTTATTTAAAAAGGAAAAAAAATGAAAAAAGGAGAGCACTTTAACTAACTGCCCATGTAGGGCTTGTAACACTAATTTTTAAAAAAATGATATAAATTTTTTTATTTTTTTTAAAAGATGTTATTTAATTATAAAAACAAAAAATTTACAAACTTTTTTTGGTGGGGGGGCAGTCATGGGCCCCCACCCCCTATCCCCTATGCAGCAGGCCGCACGGACCTACCACAACAAGTCTGTTGTGCAAGGCAGCAAGCTTGCGAGGGCAGGCACTATCGTGGCAGCAGGCCCTGCAGACTAGGGTGTTGTTGTCACGGCAGTAGTAGTGGGCCCCGCCGCTAGCCCAGTCCCATGGGGACTTTTAAAAAAATATT